>JBBBDQ010001115.1:232500-282500 GCA_037127315.1 Ascarosepion bandense
CCAACGGAAATTAGGCACAGAACGTGAACGAAAGCAGGAAATCGGGTTCGGACTTTCTGAGTATAACCAGTCTTTTCTCCCAAAATTAATAAATAAACAAACAGATTTTTACTGCGTCCATTCGAATGTTTTCTTCGTTTTTCTTTCTTTCTTTCTTTCTTTCTTTCTTTCTTTCTTTCTTTCTTTCTTCGTGAATTGTTTAGTTTGATTTTTGACGAAGACATACTTCCTTTCCCGGAATTTCACTATGATTGCACGGATCGGCGCGGACCAGTGCCCGGTGTGCTCGGTAGTCAGATACGGCCATGGATTCTGCCGTTCGCAGCGCAAAACGAAAGCATCTGCTCTCCACAGATTCCTCGAATCTTAAATCGACCGTTTCTCGCGCGCAAGTGATGAATGACGGCGTCTGCTTCACCGCACATCATTTGAGAACAACAGAGTCTCTTCGGGCGCTTCCCAACAGTGTCAGCGTCCTATACCTAAACAATAATTTGGTGAGTCGACCATAAAGAATCGTCACATCAGAATAGATGCTCGAGACTTAGAAAATATTGCTTTCAACTCCAGATCTCGTCAAGCACTATCGGCCATTAGCAGGTCCATCTCCGAACGTGGGCCCTGCACTCTTATGTAGAGGTATGTAATTCTCTTCTTCCTTGAGTAGCATTTGAATATCTAACCGTGATCTGTTCTTGACTATCTAACCGCTCATGGACATCCCATGCCGCTGGCTCGATCAGGGATACCCCGGAAATCACGAGTGCCGTTCTGCGACTAGGAGATCATCTCCTTCATCAGGCTGGTTTATTTGCTGGCTTTTTTTTTAACTGTATCACCCCGAGCAAGGCAGTAACGCCACAGATGTGCAGGGAGTTACATAAGAAATAAAAAGATTAGGAGGCTACATAAGAGTAAAAAGATTAGATAGAAGGAGACTAACGAGAAAGACGAACCAGTTAGAATGATAGGAATACAGGTGCGATGACAGGATGGGAATACAGGTGTGATGACAGGATGGGAATACAGGTGCGATGACAGTTGCAAAGGTGGAGAGAAAGGAGAGGATATACAAGGTGGTGTAGAAAGAACGAGAGTCAAGTGATTTAGACTTGGTGCAACATTGAGCGCAATGACTCATCATCCGACGTGAGCTAAGCACTACATTTCTTTGTGCAGACTGGGTGTGATTAATGGCTCCTAACGTTTTTTCTTTTCGCAACATTAATTAAATAGTTTTTTTTTATTTGTTGTGGAAATTAAAGTCGCGTTGAGTGTAAACGTTCGTGCGTGTATGTAGGTTAAAGTACCTCTCAGTAACATAAAAGGTATGAGACTTACACAACTATAGAGAGATGTTTACATAGTGAAAAACGAGAATATTTAGCTTTTAAAAGTTATTAGTGAGTTTCAGTTTGAGTTTTGTTTAATGGCATATCAACACCTCTGTGGGTTATTTAATGCCAAAAAGGTGGGGTTTTGAGGTATTTTTTTAATTTTTGGTGATAGTGAGAAGGTTGATTTAGTCAGATTTTGAGTTTGAATTTGAGTTTTGTTTAACGGCATATCAACACCTTTGTGGGTTATTTAATGCCAAAAAGGTGGGGTTTTAAGCTATTTTTTTAATTTTTGGTTATAGTGAGAAGGTTGATTTAGTCAGATTTTGAGTTTGAGTTTGAATTTGAGTTTTGTTTAACGGAATATCGACCTCTGTGGGTTATTTAATGCCAAAAAGGTGGGGGTTTTAAGGTATTTTTTTATGCTTGGTTGCAGTGAAAATGTTGATTTAATCGGATTTTGGTTAAGTTCTTTTTTCTTTTTTGTTTTAGAAAACTGAAGATGTTTTATAGTTTTGTATTCAAAAATGTATTGCTGGTAATATTTTTTTTCTACAAAAAGGTATTGCTAGTAATAATTTTTTCTTTAAAAATGTGTAATGGTAATAATTTTTTTCCGTCAAAAATGAATTGTTGGTAATATTTTTCCTTCAAAAATGTATATTTTTCGATAAAAGTCTATTCTTATACATTCGTGGTGTTTTGACCCCAGTTTGGGGAATTAACAATGTGCCCATAGCTGGGACCCTAACAGGTGCTATCACTCCAGGTCAGAGTGGACCTGGGAACGACAGCAATTAAGACGTGGTTCCATTCTCCTCACAACCTTTCAATCGGAGGCCTTGCTGCCAGATGCTGTTTATCGTCGTACCCAGGAACAAAAGTTACTATTGATTCTACTGTATACGTGAAAGTTCACATGACAAACCCGTTAAAACGTAGAGGATAATCTAAAAAAATATCTAATTAATATAAAATATTAAATATATATATATATATATATATATATATATATATATATATATATATACAGAGCTCATGAGCACAATGGATACTTTCTAGAACAATATGATATATTGAGAGGAAAACTCAACACATTATAAACATAACACATTCCGGTTATCATTACAGAATTTATTTCGGCAGTTGTAAAAATTACACACTGCATCGTCAGATCTAAAAACTCAAATTTGAATTAGGTAACTTCTCTCTCTCTCTCTCTCTCTCACACACACACACACACACACACACACACACACACAGACATATATATATATATATATATATATATATATATATATATATATATAGTACTGTGCAAAAGTATTAGGACAAGAACTTTTTTTTGTCTTTTATGAGGCATATTGACAGAAAATAAACAATTTAATTAAAGTCATTTTATTTGATTTACTCCACAAATGCTTTAACAAGAAAAAAATACTTGTTACAAAATAAATTTAATATTTAGTATGATAGCCTTTTGCTTTGATCACAGTCTTCATTCTGTCAGGCATTGATATCACAAGCTTCTTCAATGCATCTAATGGTATCTCCTGCCAAGCAGCTTGTATTTGTTCCCAAAGTGTGTCTTGCAAAGTAACCTTAGATTTATCAATTTTTTTATCCAAAATATTCCATAGATGTTCAATAAGATTGAGATCAGGGATTTGTGGGGGCCAATTCAAATTGCGAAGTCTTCCTTCCGCTTTAGATAAATAATTCTTCCAAACGTTTGGCTTTTCACCGTGTATTTGAATTTCAGTGAGGTCCCTAATACTTTTTACACTACCTGTATGCTATGTGACCTATGAACCGCAGAGGGATAAGCGGGCTGTGCCACGATCTAAAATGATATATTGTTAGTATATGACTAGCTTTCTGCAACCATTGTATTTTTCTTTTACAGACAAAAGATCTGGCAAAACAAGTTGTGATTGCTTCACTTCAACAATAAACCTGCTCATATCACACTGAGCATCGCAGTACTAGAACAATCTCTTTATTCGCCTGTGTAACTTTTTCTATTCCTCAAGCTCAAAGGATCACTGCTTTAGATCAGCGGAGGCCAGCGAGTGAGCCGTAACGACGCAGCTGAGAGAATCCAAGGAGAATCCTTCCAGCCGTGCATAGAAACATGGCAGGGAAGGACGGAGAAAGGCTTTAGACTCGAGGGAGTTGCTTTAATTTATTCTTCTTTTATTCTCTGTTTTCCTTAAAAACGTAGGCGATCATGGCCCTCCTCATCCCCTTAACCCTTGTATCTCTTAACACCTTTTCACTTGGTATTTCCCCCAAAACCCGCCCTGCCATCTATTTGCTCAAGCGCATCAAGTATATTGCTTTTCCCTGACACGCTTTCCGTCTATCCGCCCTCTGAGTATATTTCCCCCAAAACCCGCCCTGCCATCTATTTGCTCAAGCGCATCAAGTATATTGCTTTTCCCTGACACGCTTTCCGTCTATCCGCCCTCTGAGTATATTTCCCCCAAAACCCGTCCTGCCATCTATTTGCTCAAGCGCATCAAGTATATTGCTTTTCCCTGACTCGCTTTCCGTCTATCCGCCCTCTGAGTACCAGATTCTCCAAACCCTCCTAACTTATTACGCGTATCAGAAACCTCAGCTGTCTCTTCCCGGTGTTAAGCATAAGTTTTCTTTTCTGTTCTATCCTCTCCAAAATCTCGTCGTTGCTCTCATTCAGTCAATAGTAGGTCAGTCAGTTTAAGTGCCATACGTAATACACGCTTCGGCGATCATGTCTCGAAAGAGACATGACTGACTGGGCAGAAGATTTTCCCGTAGTAGGTTGCCATTGCTTTCTGCAGTAGACTGGTTGTCGACCAAGGCTATAGAACCCAATCTGTCCTGTTATTTAACCCATAACTGGAAGGAATAGACGGATTAATACCTTTCCCAAGGGTATTTGCGCGTAAGTGAATGCAATGAATTTAGCTGGAATTCGAACTCTGCTCCCCGATTTCTCGTTCCGAGCCGATATCCACTGCACCACAACGCACATCCTAGTAAGTACCTCCAATAAAAATCGTTAAAGCAGTATAGTAGAAATAAAGGCCCCAAACTTAATAAAAACGAACTTTTTCCATCAAAATGTTTATATTATTATTAAGTGGAAGGATCAAAGGATTTTTTAATTATTTTAAAAAAAATTTATATCTTTTTTAACACGTTCGAAAGTTTGATTAAAATCTTGTTTTTGTTTACGTCGTCGCCTTCTCTAACTTCTAACATTTGTTTTGCGCTTTTTTTCCGTTGAAAACACATTTATTTGAAAATTCTTGTAAAAATCAAATAATTTTTTTTTTTTAATCATATCCCCCACCCCGAGCAAGGCGGTAACGCCACTGATGCGCAGGGGGCTACGTAAGGGGAAAAAGAATGGAAAAGAAAAAGCCGGAAACCACATCCTGAACAGGAAACAAGGGATGAGCCTCTTCACCTGTTCAATAGATGTGGGTGGAGTGTGAACCGGGTGATAGTTTAGTCTATCTACTCCAATTGGGAAAAAAATAAAAATAAAAGAGTGAAAAGACTTTTTTTTTTTTTTATAAGCGTTTCACCCCGAGCAAGGCATGTCACTGCCACTACTGTGCAGGGGGCTACGTAGAGAGGAGAAAGGCTGGTTAAATGTAGGACATAACAGAGGGTGGGTGATAGGCGGGTGAGGATACCGAGAATGAGGGTTGGGTAGATGAGAGTGTTGTGAGAATAGTTGGGAGTTAGTGTGATAGGAGGTGTCTATTGACCCTACATTTAAACACCTGGAGATTGTAACTGTCGGGAAAGCAGACTTGTGGAAGGGAGTTCCACAGGCGGGAAGCGCGAGAAAAGAAGCTGTTGGAGTAGAATTTACGGTTACATCTTATTTGTTTAACTGTAAAAGGGTGGGACCTAGTTGCTAATCTAGTATCTCGTGTAAATTCGTGCTTGGGCGGCACCAGTGATCTAAGCTCATCGGAGCAGAAGCCATGAAAGTACTTGTAGAAGAGGCACAGGGAAGCTACATCACGCCGGTGTGAGAGCGGCTGCAGCCGGTCTGCCAAGTTAGTATCAACCACGTTACAGATCCTCCTTTGTATTTTGTCAAGAAGCCCAAGGAGAGCAGCAGGGGCACCCGACCAGATATGGCAGCAATATTCAATACACGGGCGGATGGTAGATTTGTATATGTGCAGAATAGTTTCAGGTGGGAAAAATTTCCGGGCCCTGCACAGAGAGCCGACTTTCATAGCAGCAGATTTGGCAATGGATTCAATAAAGTCATTCCATTTGAGGTCCGCCGAGAGTGTAAGGCCAAGGAGGCGTAGTATTTTACTCTCTGGGAGGCTAGCCTGTCCCATGCTAATGGGAGGTAGATGCGATAGTCTATGGTGGTTAGTTGATAACAGCTTTGTTTTGGAGGCATTGAAATTTACCAACCATTTCCTACCCCAGGTCACTACGGATTGGAGGTCCCTTTCCAGTGCGGCAGCGAGGTTCACTTTGTCGTCCAGACCTGGTTTCTGATCGATGCGGGAGTAGATTGTTGTGTCGTCGGCATACATGCCAACTTGGGATCTAATGGTGTCGGGGAGATCATTAATGTAGATCAGAAATAGCGTGGGACCTAGGATAGAACCTTGAGGGACGCCCGCGTTCGTCTGGTAGTTTTGGGAGGCATGCCCATTTAATACCACCTTTAATGTGCGGTTAGAGAGGAAGGACTGGATGAGGTCAAACAGATGTCCAGTTATCCCATAGCTCCGCAGTTTGCACAAGAGGCCAGCATGCCAGACCCTGTCGAATGCTTTGGAGATATCCAAGGCAACGGTTCGGGCTTCACCATTCTTGTCGAGTGCCTGGTATATGTACTCGGTAATGGTCGTTAGCATATCAGCAGTAGACCTGGTGAAGCGAAACCCATACTGTTTGTCAGAGAGAAGCCCGTTGGTCATAAGGTGCTGAATCACCTCGGCGTTGATAATGGCTTCGAAAACTTTGCCAAAGATTGGAAGGAGACTAATAGGACGGTAATTGGCGGGGTCCGAGGGTTCGCCAGAATTCTTAAATATAGGTACTACGCAGGAGGACTTCCAACAGGCAGGAAAGCAGGAAGCAGATAGGCAGAGGTTATAGAGTTTAGAGAGGGCCAGAGGAGAGTTCTGGGGCACATTTCTTCAGTACTATGACTGGGATTCCGTCACCGCCGCTCGCTTTGTGTGGGTCAAGTTGCGCAATTATCTTGGCGACCAGCGAGGAAAAGGGAAAACCGGAAACCGCATCCTAAACAGGAAACAAGGGATGAGCCTCTTCACCTGTTCCATAGATGTGGGTGGAGTGTGAACCGGGCGATAGTTTAGTCTATCTACTCCAATAAAGAGTCCGATTTTAATGAAATTTTTAAAACTTATTCACAAATTGATGAAATTATTTTTGAAATGTTTCTTAATTGGTAAAATTTTTATTTTAAATATCTTACCCACCGCTTAGTTAATTTTATGAAAATCGCACAGAACCATTTGATTCACTCAAAATAATTTTTTATTAAAAGTAGGAGTCTTTGGAGATTGTAAACCACCTACATTTCTTTTCAAATTAGTGCTATCTAAATAAAAAATCTACTCTAAATAGAAAAATAATGAATCCAATAAAACTATGACATTACTTAATTAGAAAAGTTTTTAATCGTTTTTGTAAATAAGTAATATTAAGAACGTTATTGTCTGAAGAAATAAAATTTTTCTGATGAATAATAAATTTTTAAAAATTTTTTTCAATTTTTAAAAATTTTAATTATAATAATTTATAATAGTTTAAAATCGTGTAAAATTCTCTGTTGGGACATCTATTGGATGTCATATAACAATTAAGTGGAAACGAAATTTACGAGTCCAAAATTTCAAAGATTATTAAACGTAGTTACGCTATTTTATTTTTAAAATAATATTTATTTACTTAATACGTCTCTTATTTTTGGTTTGGTTGACTAAAATTGCCATTATTATGAATAGGTTACGTAATTTAATAGTTTTGTTCTTTTACATAGATTTATGAAAATTGTTATTTAAGGTCATGCATAGCAACTGTCATCGCTTTGTCATTCAACAGTCCGTCAAACGTTCAGATGAACACGATCAATCATTAATAATTGGTCGTATATTACATTTTATATGCCCTAAGTAATATTTATTTAAAATCAGATTAATTTAACTTTCAATTTTATAATTTTATTAATATTTATTTAAATATTTTGAAATATTTTTAAAATCAATTAATTTTTGTTTGTTTACAAATTTCTTAAAATTAAGAAAATGGCCGCTTTTAAGAAAATTTTAAGAAATCAAAATTAAATGTGACATTCCAATCTATACAATTTCTATCTGAAATAAACCAGAATTTTTTACTTAATGAAAATAATAAATTTAATCATTAAGTTTTTAATTTAAGCTAAAATGAAATCTTCAATAATGTTTTTTCATTTTAAAATTTCATTTTAAACTTAGGTATAGAATATTTATGTCGAAATATCGGAGGTACCTAGAGTATCCTCAGCATCCTCATGTAAAACCACATTTCGTTTGCTTGAACTTTTTCTTTCATCTTTGAAGAGGAACTTCGGCATTCTCTGTCATACAGGAGGACAGACATCACATTTCAGTCCAGTAGTTTTTTCCTTGCTTCCAACGAAATTTTCCTGTCTCAAACAGAACAATTCTTAAGGAAATCAGGTCACTAAATGTTTGGGAGGACCTGAACGAGACTACCACTACCTTTAAAGTTGTTGTTTTTAATATTTTTTTACTTTTTTCAGCGCAGTGTTATCGGTTATTAAATAAAAATTTCCGATTATCAAAAAAAAAAAAAATTTGGAAAAATTCTAAATGTAAACAATTTTAGGGGTGGAGGGCGCAGTTTCTCATACAACGTTATAGTAAATCGATCCTCCATTTTCGAACCACTCGCATAGTTAAAAAAAAATTGATAATCAACAAATTTTCAGGAGGTGGTAATGTCGTACCGGTGAGTGGTTCCAAAATGGAGGATCGATTTACGAAAACGTTGTATGAGAAACTGAGTCCCCCACCTAAATTGTTTAAATATTAAAAATTTTTCAGCTTTTTTTTTTTTTTTTTTTTTTTGATAATCAGAAGCTTTATGTAATAACCGATAAGATCGCACTGAAAAAAGTAAACAAAAATGAAAAACAACAAATTTAAAGTTAGTGGTAGTTCCTTCAGGTCGGTCAATATTTGCACTAAATACGATTTTAGTAGAATATTCTTTTTTGCATTGTAACCTGTGGTAGTGGGCTCACACTTAATACCTATTCTAGAAGCTTAGAGCCGATCTGTGAGAGAAAAATTTTTGATGCTTAAAATGAAGATCAGCACAATAGCCACAGATTTAATTAATTTTATTCTAGTTTGATCTAAAGAATTATTGCTACAAAAATGCATATTTAGAAGAAATGGACTCATTCAACAAGTTTCGGATGAAGACGTCCTTGAGCTTGACTTACTTAAAAGAAAAAATATGCCATGGGTAGAATAAATGATTGCCTTTTATGTTTATTTTTTTTTTAAGGTTGCTACTTTTTTTATAGTCTGATATTTTTCATTTCTTTCTTTCTGCTTAGACAAGTATTTTTCAAAATGATTTTTTTTAATATTTTATTTTATTTTTTGTAATATTCATTTCGCTTTTTGTACCCACCCCCAAAAAGATCGAAGCAGCTGCAAGAGTGACATTGGGTAGAGAAAAGCATGGATGTCATCAAAGAATTCATAAAGCGAAAGAAAAAAAAACGACTGTGTAAACGTTTTGTCGGCGTTTTTATTCCTCTGAATAAAAAAAAAAACAGTTGTTCTCTTGTGGTCGGAAAATTTGGCACCGCAAAAAAAAAATGGACGCACGTGTACACACACACACACACACACACACACACACACACACACACACACACACACATACACACAGCAAAAAACAACACATACTCAGGCAAAAAGCACATACACACAAAAAAACAAGCACATACACACATATACACTGACAAAAACAGACACAGATACACGCAAGCATACTTACACACAGAAACAAAATAAACACATACACATATAAGCAAACAGATATGCACAGACACACGTAAACAAAAAAAAAAACAAATACATCGCCGACACCAACACGTATATACAGCACACACGCAGGCAAGCAAAAACAAACACATCCGCACACAAAAAAATAAAACATATAATGACATACACATACACACACGAAAAACATTTACGAACACACAAACAAAATCAAACTTGCACATACAAGCACAATTAAAAACAAACACATAGACAGAAACAAAAGCGCGCGCACACACACACATACACACACATACACACACACACACACATATATTTATATATATATATAAGTATAGGGCAGGTAAGGATGGAATAAAATTCCGTATCCAAAGAAACACTATTCTTAAAATGTGCTCAATACAAAGTAGAGCTAAAATATTTATTTAGAATATATAACATAAATATGTGATAATATCACTACAAAAGTCGCCATTTTGTTTCGACACTATTTGTGTCTTATCAACTGATAAGAACACGTTCCATATGTTATAATATAAATATGTTATCACAGAAATATATCATAATATCACTACAAATGTAGCCATTTTGTTTCGGCACTACCTGCATTTTACCAAGAGATCTTATCACTTGATAAGACACAGATATGGCTACTTTTGTCGTGATATTATAAAATATTTATGTTATAAATTCGCCGACTGACGTCAATTCGGTCGGGTTTCGATCCTGGGTTCAAAAGCAATCGGAGTCTAACCGAACTGGTGAGCTGTGATACAGCGAAACAGATCTGTCTGCGGATGACTATATATATATATATATATATATATATATATATATGCGGACGCACTTAATAGAGAGATAGACGCATTTATACATTGAAATACAGCGGTAATCTCTCGCAGCAAAATGCACAACTGCACTTACACAGACACGCACAGTAATATTTTCCAAGCCTTCTCTCCTCATGAAGTATTAAAAAAACTTGAACTATTTCTGATTTGGACTACGTGTTCTTTTGTTACTAATTTTTACAACTTCCATGTTACTTACTTGCTCCGTCCAAGTATTTTATATATAAAATTCTCTGACTTCCGTTAGTCCGTCCATCACACTCTCTAAAATACACTGACCGACCGAAATTTTGAGAAACATACCTAAAAGTAAGTCTGTACAAAGTACAGCTTGTTTTACTAGGCTATGTAACTCAGTATAATTGATTTTTGTTATTCTATTTTTTTAAAATTAAAACTTATTATTTAACATGCAAAATAAAACCACTATATTATATAAAATTTATTGATTAAAACAATAAATACTTATTTAATAAAAATACAATATTGTTTTCTTTTGTATATCTTTTATAAGATTTTTATATATACAGTGGATACACTTTTTATGTCGGAGTTTCGCTCCTGGACAACGACTTAAGTCGATTTTCGACGTAAGTCGGAATTCACATACTGCACATAAGTAACTATGGCTCTTACCAAAGTTCTAAAATCATAATCCTGTACTAGAGAAACACTGTACAGTAAAAAAAAATTATATAGAAAAGAACACAATTCAACTAATGATCTTTCCATGTCAATAATTAAACCATTTTGTTGCTTTGTAATCACATTCGATTGCCTAGGAGCAGATCCATTCACATGTTGCAATATGCATTTACAAAGAACAAATGAGAAAGGAAACTCTAGTGACATGAACATACAACATTGTCCCAAAGAAAATCAGACGCAGAAGAAAAAACGAGTGGATGACTGAAGAGATTCTTGACATGATGGAAAGGAGACAGAAAATGATGCCAAGACATGGAATGAAATACAGGAAACTACACAAGGAAATATGGAGCAAATGCAGACAGGCTAAAGAGGAATGGCTCATTAACAAAGGTGCAGAAGTAGAGAAATTGAGCAAGACTAATAAAGAAATAAGAGAATTAACAGGACAAAGAACATGCTCCTCAACCGGATGCATAAAATCCAATGATGGAACAATCATATTAGAGAAAGAGGAAATACTCCACGATGGAAAGAATATATAAAACCATCATCGACAATCTCACCTACCTCCCATTAGCATGGACCAGGTTTGCCTCCCAGAGAGTAAAACACTACGCCTCCTTGGTCTCACACTTTCAGCGGACCTCAAATGGAATGACTATATCGAATCCATTGTTAAATCCGTTGCTATGAAAGTCGGTTCTCTGTGTAGGGCCCGGAAGTTTTTTCCGTCTAAATCTATCCTGCACATTTATAAGTCTACCATCCGCCCGTGCATTGAATACTGCTGCCATATCTGGTCGGGTGCCCCTGCTGTTCTCCTCGAGCTTCTCGATAAGGTTCAGAGGAGGGTCTGTAATGTGATAGATACCGACTTGGCAGACCGCCTGCAGTCTCTCTCCCACCGGCGCGACGTTGCTTCCCTGTGTCTCTTCTATAAATACTTTCACGGCTTCTGCTCCGATGAACATAGATCACTGGTGCCCCTAAATACGAATTTGCACGAGATACTAGATTAGCAACTAGATCCCACCCTTTTACAGTGAAACCGATAAAATGCAGCAGTAACTTCTACTCCAACAGTTTCTTTCCTCGCACTTCCCAACTGTGGAATTCTCTTCCAAAC
This sequence comes from Ascarosepion bandense, assembly GCA_037127315.1. Lineage (NCBI taxonomy): Eukaryota > Metazoa > Mollusca > Cephalopoda > Sepiida > Sepiidae > Ascarosepion > Ascarosepion bandense. The sequence continues at coordinate 244,553 of JBBBDQ010001115.1, forward strand.
GATTGCTTCCCCGACGGCTACAATCTCCAGGAGTTTAAATGTAAGGTCAATAGACACTTCCTAACACACTAACCTGCACCCATTCTATCAAACACTCTTCCCATCTGCCCAACCCTCATCATCGCTATCCTTACTCATCTGTCACCTTCCTCCTGACATTCCCTATGTCTAACCAATCCTTCTCTTTACCTTCCCCTATGTAGCCCCATGCGCAATAGTGGCAGTTGAATGCCTTGGTTGGGGTGAGATGATTAAAAAAAAATAATAAAAAATAAAAAATAAAAGATCTCCTCTACGATATGAGTGAGTAATCGAAAATAAACAAAGATGCTGACGGACCGGAAATACTAAAATCCGAAGTGGATGCTGCAATAGTGAAACTGAATAGAAACAAAGTAGCTGGACTAGACGTCATTGTAATAGAGATGCTAACAACCGTAGATGATGTTGATGAGAAAATTACAGAAATAATTAATAAAATATAAAACAGACGACCTAAGTAGATCAATTTTCATAGATCTGCCTAAGAAGCCAGGTACAAACGAATGCGAACTACAATGAACAATCAGTTTAATGAGCCCCATAACAAAACTCATCATCCTAATCCTGATGATTGGAGCGCGAAGCAGAATCACACCAGAGATTATACAAGAACAACGCGGTTTTGTCACGGACACTGGAACAAGAAACACAATATTTATGCTTAGGATGCTATCAGAAAGGGCAATAAGTGTAAAAAGATAGTTAACGTTTACTGCCAGAATGAAGGAACTCATATGATCCTGTAAGTTCGGCACCAAAGACTACTGAAGACTCTTTAAAAGCGTGCTTAACAAGAGTAAGTCCTCAATACCCCCGTTAACCAATAAATTTGAGGTCCTCAACACCTCAGCGGACAAGGCTGAATGCTTTGCTCGCAGATTCCACCAATTCGAGACTGGATTCGTCTCGAGTTTCTACACCCGACTTCCCATCTAGAACTGAGGCTCAACTGAATGACGTCCACATTACACCCTTGCTGGTTTCTAATATAATCTCAAAACTTGACCCTCAAAAAGCGAGTGGAGGGGACGGAATCCCAATAATAGTCTTAAAGAAATGTGACCCTGAACTCTCCTCTGTCCTTTCTAAGCTCTACAACTTCTGCCTATCTGCTTCCTGCTTTCCTGCCTGTTAGGAGTCTTCCTTCTGTTGTTCCTATATTTAAGAACACTGGAGAACCCTCGGACCCCGCAAATTACCGCCCTATCAGCCTTCTTCCGATCTTTGGCAAAGTGTTCGAAGCCATTATCAACGCCAAGGTCGTTCAGAATCTCACAGCCCACATGCTCCTCTCGGACAAACAGTATGGTTTCCGCTTCACCAGGTCTACTGCTGATATGCTAATGACCATCACCGTGTATATATACCAGGTTCTCGACAAGAATGGCGTAGTGGACTGGGCTAAGAAATGGCTCGTAAATTTTAATGCTTTTAAAAAGAAACTGCAATCAATTAACCATCATAGACAATCGCACCTATCTCCCATTAGCTTGGAACAGGCTTGCCTCCCAGAAAGTAAAACACTACGCCTCCTTGGTCTCACACTCTCAGCGGACTTCAAGTGGAATGTCTATATCGAATCCATTGCTAAATCCGCTGCTATGAAAGTCGGTTCTCTGTGCAGGACCCGGAAGTTTTTCCCGTCTGAATCTATCCTGCACATATATAAATCTACCATCCGCCCGTGTATTGAATACTGCTGCCACATCTGGTCGGGTGCCCCTGCTATTTTCCTCGGGGTTCTTGACAAAATATAACGGAGAATCTGTAATGTGATCGATACCGACTTGGCAGACCGGCTGCAGTCACTCTCTCACCGGCGTGACGTGGCTTCCCTGTGACTCTTCTATAAATACTTTCACGTCTTCTCCTTTGATGAACTTAGATCACTGGTTTCCCCTAGGTACGAATTTGTACGAGATACTAGAATAGCAACTAGGTCCCACCCTTTTACAGTGAAACCGATGAAATGTAACCGTAATTTCTACTCCAACAGCTTCTTTTCTTCCCGCCTGTGGAATTCTCTTCCACATACTTGCTTCCCCGACAGCTACAATCTCCAAGAGTTTAAATGTAAGGTCAGTTGACACCTCCTAAAACACTAACTCGCATCCATTTTCTCAAACACTCTTCCCATCTACCTAACCATCATCCTCGGTATCCTTACCCGTCTGTCACCCCCACTTCTGACATTTCCTTTATCTAACCACTCTTTCTTGTCAATTTCCCCTATGTAACCCCCTGCGCAATAGTGGCAGTGGAATACCTTGCTAGGGGTGAAATGATTAAAAAATATCTATATATATACACTAGAAAAATTTTAGATATTCTACAATTTCATGGGTAACACGTATTTTGCAACGAAACCTGCTGCTCGTCAGACCCAAATGATACAATAGTTAATGTTCAAAATCACCCAAAAAAGAAGCACATCCAGGCACTTACGTGTCCATAGTGAGAATAGATATTTGCAACGGTAATCTACAAAAAACATTTCCTCGCCTATCCAAAAAAAAAAAAAAAAGAAAGAAAGAAAAAGAAAAATATAGAAAAATCATAAACGGAAAAAAAAAAGAGAAAAATCGAAGAAAAGAAAATGAAAGCAGAACGAACTGTATAAAGAGAAAGTTAAAGTTAACGTCTTAGATCGACACCAGCGTCTATTGAAATTCATCTGCTTTATTAGAAAACATGACATGGAAATGTAACATTAAATTTAATTTCAAAGATAATGGGATGTATCTACGATATAATAATCAATGGTAAATAATACTTTTTAATACAAGTTAAAATATAACTATTATTAGTATCTAAACTTATTTATAAATGGAACTTGGTCTGTGTGTGTCTGTGTGTGTCCGTTGCCTATAGACTCCGAAACGGCTGAACTGATTTTCTTGAAAATCTACACAGTTGTACTATAAGTGTCTGCGAGTGTCTTTAGCTAGGTTTTGTGTCGAGGTATCCTCGATAAATATTGAAAATCGATAATCGAAAAAATCGGGTTATAGAAGGAGTGGTCCGATTTTAATAAAATTTGATACACTCATAGACAAAGACATAAGAAATGATATTCAGAAGTTTCAAGGTTGCAGATCTTACAATAGTGCAGAAAGTCGATAATATATATATATATATATATATATATATATATATATATATATATAAGCTTTCATTACACCCGAGCAATGGCGGACCATACTGCTAGTAATATTATAAATAAATATAGTTATAATAATTAAAAAATAAATTAAAAATATGATATATAAGAAAATGATTTATAAACAATATTAAAAAAACAATTTTTAGAAATGATCTTAAATAATAATAATAATAATAATAATAATAATAATAATAATAATAAATATAAAATATATATTTAAAAACAATAATAACACTAATAAAAATAATATTATTATAAAAAACCTAGTAAAGTATATACATATATATATATAGTTTTTCTTGAAGACACTTGACATTTTATAACTTTGAGATGTTAAAATATTTGTTTGCATACATATGTCACACTCTGAAGAGACATGCATATTCAGTTAAGGTTATTGTCACTGTCCAGTTCTGCTTCGTGACTATGCTCGGTCAAATATTGACAGGATGACACTGCAGAAGCACACCGTCTTGAGATACGAGACTTTGTCCCATCCGCCATATTTACTTGATCTATCGCCTACTGACTACAACTTTTTATGCATTTTGACAATTTTTTAAGCTACAAAACAACTCGTTGTGAAGAAGATTCAGAAAATTGCATTCAAAGACTTCCTAGAGTTGAAACCTTTAAAGTTTTACCGTAAAAGCATAAATAAACCTGTCACTCGATGGTTAGAAATGTATAGATATTCAAGGTTCTTAATTTTAGCTGATTTAAACGGTGTATAACACATTAATTTAAGAATAGAATTATAATTATTTCCCGGACAAACAATATATAGAAATAAAAAACATTAAACAAAGGTTTGCGAATAAAGATGTTTTAACACGATATAGAAATATTTAACAAAACCATTTTTATTTGTATTGATAACATCGAAAAAATGTTAGAGACAAGCAATTTAAAACTAAATTGTCTTTCAGCATAAGGCCGAGTGCTTTGCTTGCAGATTCTCATCTAACTCCACATTTGACCCATCTGGAGTACCCTCACCCGACTTCCCTATTAAAACTGAGGCTAAACTGTACGATATATACATTACCCCGACATTAGTATCTCGTGTAATATCAAAACTTGACCCTCATAAGGCGAGCGGTGATGATGGAATCCCGGTGATTGTCCTTAAGAAATGCGCCCCCGAACTTTCCTCCGTCCTCTCTAAACTGTATAACTACTGCCTTTCTGCTTCCTGTTTTCCAGCATGCTGGAAGTCCTCTTCTGTCGTTCCTGTATTCAAGAACTCTGGTGAACCCTCTGACCCATCCAACTACCGCCCTATCAGCCTTATACCAATTTTCGGGAGGATGTTCGAGGACATTAGTAATGCTGAAATAGTTCAACATCTTACTGCCCACATACTCTTCTCCGACAAACAGTATGGCTTCCGCTTTGCCAGATCCACGGCCGACATGCTAACGACCATTACGGAGTACTTGTTCGAGGCCCTTGAGGAGTCCAGCGAGGCTCGTGCTGTTGCTCTGGACATCTCCAAGGCTTTTGACAGGGTTTGGCACGCTGGCCTTCTATGCTAGCTACGGGATTACCGTATCACCAGACGATTGCATGATCTGATCTAATCCTTCCTAAATAACCGCATAATGAAGATCGTCCTGAATGGGCGTACTTCCACATCTTACTGTACAAACGTTGGTGTCCCTCAGGGCTCTATACTAGACTCTACGCTCTTCCTTATTTTCATAAATGACCTCCCAGACAAGATCAAGGGCCAAGTAATCATCTACGCAGATGACACCACGATTTACTCCCGCATCAGTAAGAAACCAAGCGTGGCGGACAAACATAATCTCGCTGCTGATCTTGAGAGGGATCTATATTCTATTGTGAATTGGGGTAAAAAGTGGCTTGTAAATTCCAATGCGTCTAAGACCAAGCTGTTGTCTGTCAATCATCAAAGACAACCTCTCCTGCCTCCTATAATCATCGACTAAGAAAGTCTCCTCGAGAGCAATACACTGCACCTCCTCGGCCTTACCCTCTCTTCTGATCTCAAGTGGAACCACTTCAACAGCTAAATCCACTGCTAGGAAGTTTGGGTCACTATGTCGGGCCAAGATGTTTTTCCCGTCTGAAACCATCCTGCATATATACAAATCAACCATTCGTCCGTGCATGGAGTACTGCTGCCATATATGGTCAGGTGCTCCCGCTGTTCACCTCGGTGCTCTTGACAGGCTCCAAAGGAAAATCAGTAATGTGATAGGTACCGACTTGGCTGCTCGACTACAGCCACTTTCCCACCGACGAGAAGTGACTTTTCTTTGTCTGTTTATTCCATGGCTTCTGCTCCAACGACCTTGAGTCACTGGTACCTGCGCAACAGGTGTTTACTCGTACAACCAGACTAGCATTTGGGCCTCTCCCATTCACAGTGAGATCAATCAAATGCAGACGACAATTCTACTCCTGCTGCTTCTTTTCTCGCACTTCCCGCCTGTGAAACTCGCTTCCTTATTCTTGCTTTCCTGACAGCTACAACCTCCAGGAATTCAAATGCAAGGTCAATATTCATCTCTTAACCACTTGACCCTAGTTCTTTCCTCACCACCCTGTATATCTTTTCCATTCTCTCCACCTCTGCAACTGTCATCACACCTGTATTCCCTCCCTTCTCATGCTCCTTTCTAACTGGTTTGTCCTTCTCTTCACTCTCTTCTATCTAGTGCTTTTACTCTTATGTAGCCCTCTGCACATCAGTGGCATTACTGCCTTGTTAGGGGTGATATAATTAAAAAAACACTGTTTGCCAGTATGACTCAGCAGAAAGTCACTGAGACAATGCCTCAACCGCCATATTCCTTTCATCTATCGCCCACTTACTACTACTTTTCCATGAATCGAAACGATGTTTGAAGCCAGTCGTAATTCTGTTTCAAAAGAGATAAAAAGAATACATTGAAAGATTTCTTGGCGTCTCAACCCTTAGAATTTTATCGTAAAGCCATAAATAATCTTATAAACCGATGGCAGAATTGTACAAGTATTCTTAATTTTGACTGGTTTAGACATAGTTTAAATACATTGATTACGGAATAAAAATTGATTCTAAAATCGGAGATTATGTTCCAAACATCTTAATATCATAATTTTACAACTCCATCTAGGTTAAATACGATATTCTTTTAAAAGTCATCCTTTTCGTGGATGTGTAGAAAACAAAACAAGAAATTCAAATGCTAAGCACTGACTCATTGATTTTATTTGAAATAAACGAATTTTCTCGAATATACAAACTTTGCTTAACACACACAAAACTTGCGAATTTTCACACATCGATGCGAAATGTTTTTCGGCCAATAGAAAACTAGGAAACATCTAAAAACAAAATAGGAAGGCCAGAATCACATCCGGGATTGAATTCCCCAAACACCTTTCCGAGTCCCAAACGATATAAAAGACAAGACAAAATAAAACGACTGTTGCCAGAGAGAAATGAAACGAGTGTAATTAACACGTCCCTCGACAAACCTCAAACCATCGTCTTATTATTATTGTCTCTATATTTCTCTCTTACCTCTCTCTTTCTCTCTCACTTCCTTACTTTTCACCATTCACCCTGAGCAATAACTTCAAAGACAATTCTACCCAACAATAAACGCTCATACATACATACATACGTTCCTGCCTACGTACACATAAACTCATTCTTGCAAGGACTACTACGAACTCTTGATACCCTTAACTTTTTAATACTGTTTCTCAATTGAACATTTAACTTTTATCAATTCATGTTATTCTTTTCTATTAATAAATAGTTACTGCTACGAACACTTGATACCCTTAACTTCTTAATACTGTTTCTCAATTGAACATTTAACTTTTATCAATTCATGTTATTCTTTTCTATTAATAAATAGTTACTGCAACGAACACTTGATACCCTTAACTTCTTAATACTGTTTCACAATTGAACATTTAATTTTTATCAATTCATGTTATTCTTTTCTATTAATAAATAGTTACTGCAACGAACTCTTGATACCCTTAACTTCTTAATACTGTTTCTCATTGAACATTTAACTTTTATCAATTCATGTTATTCTTTTCAATTAATAAATAGTTACTGCAACGAACACTTGATACCCATAACTTCTTAATACTGTTTCACAATTGAACATTTAATTTTTATCAATTCATGTTATTCTTTTCTATTAATAAATAGTTACTGCAACGAACTCTTGATACCCTTAACTTCTTAATACTGTTTCTCATTGAACATTTAACTTTTATCAATTCATGTTATTCTTTTCAATTAATAAATAGTTACTGCAACGAACTCTTGATACCCTTAACTTCTTAATACTGTTTCTCATTGAACATTTAACTTTTATCAATTCATGTTATTCTTTTCAATTAATAAATAGTTACTACAACGAACACTTGATAGCCTTAACTTCTTAATACTGTTTCACAATTGAACATTTAATTTTTATCAATTCATGTTATTCTTTTCTATTAATAAATAGTTACTGCTACGAACTCTTGATACCCTTAACTTCTTAATACTGTTTCTCATTGAACATTGACTTCTACCAATTCATATTATTCTTTTCTATTAATAAATTTCCAATTAAAAAAGGGATACTTTTAATCTTCCACACATTCTAATCTCCAACCTTCTGATGATACCGAATAATTTTGATGATAGCGGGAGTTCGCTTATGTCTGAGACATGGCCAATTAAAAAACATTAACCATAATCCACCACGGATTGGAGGTCCTTTTTAAGCTCAGCTGATAAGGCGAACCTCGCGGCTGAGCTTGAAAAGGACCTCCAATCCGTGGTGGATTGGGGTAGGAAATGGCTCGTAAAATTCAATTCTTCCAAAACGAAGATGCTGTCAATTAACCACCTCAGACGACCGTACCTCCCTCTCATTAGCATGGAACAGGCATGCCTCCTAGAGAGTAAAACACTACGCCTGCTTGGCCTGACACTCTCAGCGGACCTCAAGTGGAATGACTACGTCGAATCCATTGTTAAATCCGCTGCTATGAAGGTTGGCTCTCTGTGCAGGGCCCGGAAATTCTTTCCGCCTGAATCTATCCTGCACTTATACAAATCTACCATCCGCCCGTGTTTTGAATACTGTTGCCACATCTGGTCGGGTGCCCCTACTATTCTCCTCGGGCTTCTTGACAAAATACAGCGAAGAATCTGTAATGTGATTGATACCGACTTACCTGACCGCCTGCAGTCACTCTCTCACCGGCGTGACGTGGCTTCCCTGTGCCTCTTCTATAAAGACTATCATGGCTTCTGCTCTGATGAACTTAAATCACTGGTGCCCCCTAGGTGTGAGTTTGCGCGAGATACTAGATTGGCAACTAGGTCCCATCCTTTTACAGTGAAACCGATGAAATGTAACTGCAATTTCTATTACAACAGCTTCTTTTCTCGCACTTCCCGCCTGTGGAATTCCCTTCCACATGACTGCTTCCCCGACGGCTATAACCTCCAGGATTTTAAATGTAAGGTCAATAGACACCACCTAACACACTAACCCTCCTATTCTCTCCAACTCTCCCCCTATGTACATCCTAACTCGTCTATAGCCCTGTGTAACACCCTGCTCTATAGTGGCAGTAGAATGTTTTGCTTGGGGTGACATGATTAAAAAAAAATCTCCTTATAAGTTACAGATGCCTTATTTTACAAGGAGTTCCGAACTAATTTGCAATATTTAGCCTTCTGTATGGAAGTAAATGCTGAAAAATTTCCCCGTGGATGAAGAGACACGAACAGATGAAGATGGGATTAAAAAATTAGATTATGAGTATACCATGGACACAAGACGTAAACAATTAGGAAGTTCTCAAAGAAATGTGTTGAAATTTCTGCGACATATAATAAGGAAAGAAGATAAAGAAACCATATTAAAAGATTTTTTAGTGTCGGAACTTTTAGAGTTTTATCGTAAAGGCATACAAAAAATTGTTATTCAATACACTTTCTTTTTTGTTTATTTTTTTCAATTGGAGTAGATAGACTGAACTATTTCCCGGTACACACACCACCCCCGTCTATTGAACAGGTAAAGAGGCTCATCCCTTGTTCCCTGTTTAGAATGTGGTTTCCGGCTTTCTCTTTTCCAATCTTTCCACTTTTCTTTTTTGTTTATTTTTTTTTCAATTGGAGTAGATTAACTGAACTATCGCCCGGTTCACACTCCACCCACTTCTATTGAATAGGTATAGAGGCTCATCCCTTGTTCCCTGTTTAGGATGTGGTTTCCGGCTTTCTCTTTTTCAATCTATTCACTTTCTTTTTTGGTTTATTTTTTTTTAATTGGAGTAGATAGTCTGAACTATCACCCGGTTCACACTCCACCCACGTCTATTGAACAGGTGTAGAGGCTCATCCCTTGTTCCCTGTTTTGGACGTTGTTTCCGGCTTTCTCTTTTCCAATCTTTCCACTTTTCTTTTTTGTTTATTTTTTTTTCAATTGGAGTAGATTGACTGAACTATCGCCCGGTTCACACTCCACCCACTTCTATTGAATAGGTATAGAGGCTCATCCCTTGTTCCCTGTTTAGGATGTGGTTTCCGGCTTTCTCTTTTTCAATCTATTCACTTTCTTTTTGGTTTATTTTTTTTTAATTGGAGTAGATAGACTGAACTATCGCCCGGTTCACACTCCACCCACGTCTATTGAACAGGTGTAGAGGCTCATCCCTTGTTCCCTGTTTTGGACGTTGTTTCCGGCTTTCTCTTTTCCAATCTATTCACTCTTATGTAGCCCCCTGCACACCAGTGGCCTTACCGCCTTGCTCGGGGTGATGTGATTAAAAAAAAAAAGCTGAAATCTGGAGGTGTTCGAAATACTAAATTTTGACTGATTTAAACAGTGTATAAATGCATTAATTTGGGAATAAAACAACACTATATAAGAAAGTGAGAAAACTTTTTTAAAAAATGTTGTAACAATGAAATAAAGAACTATTTTACAAAACGAACTTTTTATTTGTACTCTTAATTTCTAAGAACTGTTAGCGTTTAGCAGTTTCAAACTAAATTCATCATGTCTTGGAGTATAATAAAATTAATAATTAAATTACGTATACAGCAATTATTTCCATATTCGAATGTAACTTTAATATGAATATAATTTTGAAGCAATTTCTAAATTTTCTTTTGTTTTGATGAGGTTTCCTCTTTGGTAACGTGACTTTACGAACTTCAACGATTGTCAGAATGTTCTAACCATTTTAGTTCAGTTTCGTGACTATGCTCAGTCAAATATTGACAGGATGACACTGCAGAAGCACACCGTCTTTAGATACGAGACTTTGTCACATCCGCCATATTTATTTGATCTATTGCCCTCTGACTACAAATTTTTATGTGTTTTAAGCAGTGTATAAATGCATTACTTTAGGAATAAAACTGGAATTGTTTTCCGAACAACACCATATATGAAAATAAGAAACCTTTTTGTTAAAAGCCGAGTTCGAATTTCAGTTCAATTTGTTGCATTCACTTACGCGCAAATACCCTCTGGAAAGGTATTAATCAGTCTCTTTCCTCCAGCTATGGACGAAATAACAGGACAGATGGTGTTCTATAGCTTTGGTTGGCAGCCAGTCTACCGCAGAAACTAGTGGCAACCTACTGCGGGAAAATCTTCTTCCCAATAAGTCATGTCTCTTTCAAAACATGATCGCCTAAGTGTGTATCACGTATGGCATCTGACTGACTGAATATAATAGTTTAAAACATAAGTGGGCATAAAGTGGGGGATCAGTTTAATGCTTCATAACAATATAAATAAAATAGCTAGAGGAGGAAGAGATGTATTATATTATTAAGTAGTAATAAGTGGGGGATCATTTTATTACTTCATAACAATATAAAACTGATCCCCCACTAATTACTACTTAATAATATAATACATCGTTTCCCCCTCTAGCTATGAGTCAAATAATAGGACAAATTAAGTTCTATAGCCTTGGCTGGCAACCAGTCTCCCGCAGAAACTAGTGGCAACCTACTGTGTGAAAATTTTCTGACCAGTCAGTCATGTCTCTTTCAAGACATGATTTCCCAAAAGCGTGTATCACGTATGGCTCTTAACTGACTGAATGAATATAAGAGTTGAAAACATGATTAAGGCTTCTGCTGGCATAAAATGAGGGGTGAGTTTTATATTGTTATGAAGTAATAAACCGATCCTCCACTAATTACTACTTAATCATATAGTACATCTCTTCCTCCTTTGGCTATGAGTCAAATAATAATAGGACATATTGAGTTATATAGCCTTGGTTGGCAACCAGTCTAGAGCAGAAACTACTGTGGGAAATTTTTCTGCTCAGTCAGTCATGTCTCTTTCAAGACATGATCTTCCAAGTGTTTATCACGTATGCACTTAACTGACTGAACCCCTTTTGATTGGTTTTATTGCCTTGGTTGGAGTTAAGTAATTATAGAAAATTATTAAGTTTGACTCTCAGACAAAGAAAATAGTCGTGTATCGCGAACAAATAGTCTTCTCGATTCTATATGTTTACTGGATTATTTTATAAATTCTTTATGCGGAATGTGCATTCATCAGACAGGACAATTGATCGTGGATTTTTTTCTCTCACTATTCTAGCTCCCACTTAAAAATTTGATAATTTCCGTATCTGGTCCAAAAGATTTTGATTTTATTTCCGCAGGGACCGGGTTGATTAGTTTGCGCGAGAAATGAAACTTTTTTTTTCTTTGACAAATTCCAAAATCAAATATTTGCCATTCTATGAGGAATTTAATATGCCAGGATATCAAGACGAAAAAGAAAAAGAAAAACTTCAAGGATGAAACCAGAAGAAAAAAAAATTGTGAGAAAAAAAAAAAAAATTACGAAGGCGGTACCAACAAGTCGTTGCGTAGTTAGAAAGTAACTTCCTGTGAGAAGGGAAAAAAACGTTGTTGATCAATGGAAAACTAGCGTTGACGCAATTTAATGAAACTTGGATCAAGATGTGTTGAGAGTTGAGCCATGTTTTGCGGACAAATCGATTGAGTATTAATTGAAGATGAAGGCTTTAGAAGGGCTTTGACTCAAAAACAGCCGACATAAAGAATAATGAAAAGGAAGGGACCAATCTGTTGAAAGAAAAGCGAATGAAAAGATGACGACACACAGATACCATTTGTACTGATCAAGATTTAGAGTAGACGTGTGCAAGATTATTTGAAACAAAAGTATGAGGCAAACTGTGATGGTCCACCCAGTTTTTAAAGTTTATTTTATCTTATACTAGCAGTATAGCCCAGATGTTGCTCGGGTGTAATGAAAGCTTTAAAACTAATCCATGGTCCTGGAGCTCAGACTTTTTGGACGTTGGCACGAAAGACTAAAAAGCAATTGTTGTTTCCAGTTAAAGCGAAACTGTAGACTGAAAGAAAAATGAATGGATGCAAGTCAAATTTTGATTTCCTGGTATCGATATCAAATAAGTTTTTTTCGTTGTAAACTGAATTTTGAAGGCTAAATAAGTCCTCTGAGTAAACGGTATCATGGCTGAGACTAAGAACTACAATTATACCTACTTAGAGCCAAACCCGAAGCAAAAACTAAAATAAAAGGGCTGAAAAAATACAGACATACAGGCAGATAAACAGACACACACACAAACATCTTGCCTTATATATATATATATATTATCGATTTTCTGCACGATTGTAAGACCTGCAACCTTGAAATTTTGTATATCGTTTCTTATGTCTTTGTCTATGAGTGTATGAAATTTGATTAAAATCGGACCACTCCTTCTATAACCCGATTTTTTCGATTATCGATATTTATCCGGGGTACCTCGACACAAGACCTAGCTAAGAACACTTGCAGACGCTTATAGTACAACTGTGTAAATTTTCAAGAAAATCGGTTCAGCCGTTTCGGTGTCTATAAGTAACGGACACACACACACACACACACACACACACACACACACACACACAAGTTCCATTTAGAAATAAGTTTAGATCTTTTTATAATTGTATTTGATTCAATTGGTTATTGAAGGTTTCAATTCAAACCCTCTAGGTCTATACCCTCTTCATTATATATATATATATATATATATATATATATATATATATATATATATATATATTTTAATCATTTCACCCCGAGCAAGGCGGAAACGCCACTGATGTGCAGGGGGTTACATAAATGTAAAAAGATTAATTAGAAAAGAGTGAGGAGTACAAGCTAGTTAGAAAGGAACAATAGAAAGCAGGTGCGATGACAGATACATAGGTGGAGAGAAAGGGAAGGTTATACAGGGGAGGGGAGAGAGCTAGAGTCCAGTGGTTAGTAGATGAGTATTGACTTTGCATTTAAATTTCTGGAGGTTGTAGCCGTCAGGAAAGCAAGAATACGGGAGCGAGTTCCACAGGCGGGAAGTGTGAGAAAAGAAGCTGCAGGAGTAGAATTGTCGTATGCATTTGACTAACCTGACTGTGAATGGGTGGGACCCAGTTGCCAGTCTGGTTGCACGAGTAAACACCTGTTGAGGAGGCATCAGTGACTTAAGCTCGTCCGAGCAGAAGCCATATTCAATTGGTTATTGAAGCTTTCAATTCAAACCCTCTTGGTCTATACCCTCTTCATTATTAACATTATTATAGGTATTATTCCATTTTATTATCTTCTTCTTCAATGTGCCTTGTCCTTTCAAGAATAAGGCGATCATTGCTTTCCGCGTCTCTCTATCCCTGGTGGCTCTTAGCACGCTTTCTCTTGTAGCACCATGCAACCCCCGTTCTATCATCCATCTGCTCAGGCCCTTGAAATTTGTTATTTGCTCCTTTCTCCTGTCTCTTTCCCCGCTATCTTGCCTGTTAGTATCAGGTTTCTCTAAGCCCTCCTTCCTCATTGCCTGTTCCAGGAACTTTAGTTGTCTCTTCTTGATGCTCACTATTAATTTCCTTTTCGTTTTCATCCTTTCCAAAACCTCATCATTGCTCGCATGCTCGGTTCATGATACACGCAGCATCTTTTTGTAGAACCACATTTCTGTTGCTTCAAGTTTTTCCTTCATCTTTGATGATATTTTCCAGCATTTACTGCCATATTGAAGAACTGACATCACATAGCAATCAAGTACTCTCTATTTTGTTTCTAGTAAAATTTTCCTGTTTCTTAAAACTCTATTCACCTTATAGTACGTGTCATTCGCCATACCAATTCGCCTTCGGATCTCTGTGTTACACTTTGCGTCTTCGGTTATAACACTTCCCAGTTATTTAAATTTCTGAAACTGCTTGATTTTAGTATCCCCTACCTGTATTTGGTATTTGGGGCTGCTCTTTTTGCTGATGACCATGCATTCGGTTTTCTTGCAGTTTATTTGTAGTCTTTTTTGTGACGCTCTGCAGCTACCTTATTTAGGAGGTATTGCTTTTTTTCTGTGTCTACTATCAGCAATGTATCATCTTATATTGTTCAAATTGTTGTCTCCGATGACAAATCCTGGCATAACATCTAGGGTTCTCAAAATAGTCTTGCTGTATAAGACACGTCCTTGTCTTACGCCCCTTTCTATCTTTGTATATCTGCTGAATTCATCTTATTATAGTTGCTCTTTATCGTAACAGTATCAGCGAATATACTATTCATCATTACTATTATTTGATTACTAGTTTTATTAAATCTCATTATTAATGATTTTGTATCTAAACATTATCAATAAATCTGCTCTTCAATATCACTGTTATTTTATTATTAGTTGTATTTCATCTTATTATTGTTGCTTTTTATCCAAACACTATGGATGAATATACTCTATATTATTATCTAGTTTCTTTCCATCTTATTGTTAATGCATTTTATTCCAACACTATCAGTCAATATACTCTTCATTATTACTATTATATTACTACACGTTTTATTCCATCTTATATTTATCGTTTTTATTCAAGCTCTATCAGTCAACACCCTCTTCATCATGACTATCATTTTCGTCATATTTTTTAATGCATTTTATTCCAACACTATCAGTCAATATACTCTTCATTATTACTATGATATTACTACAAGTTTTATTCCATCTTACTATTATTCTTTTTTATCACAGCAATATATGTCAATACACTCTTAATGATTTTATCTTTTGCTAGTTTTATTCTGTCAAATTATCATTTCTTTTATCCAAACACTAATTGTCAATATCCTCATTATCATCACGATTCTTTTATTATGAGTTTTATTCGACATTTTTATTGTTGCATTTTTAGTAACTCCCTTGATCAATACGCTACTCATAATTATTTCATAATTTTATTTCATCCTTTTATTTTTGCATTTTCCCATATACTCTTGACCAGGGTCCTGGGGGCATGACGGTAAACTGAATCTGGCAGCAAGGCCTCTGATTGGGAGGCTGTGAGAAGCATGGAACAACCTCTTAATTGCTGCTGTTCGAAGGTCCACCCTGACCCGGAGTGGTAGTACCTGTTAGGGTGCTATCTATGGGCAAATAGTTAACCCCCAAACTAAGTTCAAAAGACTATGAAAGTATATACTTTTATACAAATCTATACATAAAAATAGACTTTTATAAAAAAATATACATTTTTGAAGGAAAAATATTACCAACAATACATTTTTGAAGAAAAAAATTATTACCACAACACATTTTTGAAGGAAAAAAATATTCTCAGAAAAACATTTTTGAATACAAAACTAGAAGATATTTACAGTTTTCTAAAATAAAAAAGAATAAAAACAAAAGATTTTCATTAAAATCTGACTAAATGAATCTTCTCACTATAACCGAACATTTAAAAAATACCTTAAAACTCCACCATTTTGGCATTAAAAGAGGTTGATATGCCGTTAATCAAAACTCAAACGCTTTTCATTATTACTATATATTTTATTGTTAAATTATGCCATCGTATAAGTCTTTCAAAATCTACGGATGAATACGTCTTCATTATTATTAGTTTATTAATTGTATTATTCCCTTTTGTTATTATTCCTTCCTGTCCAAACCCTATCAGTTAATATACACTTCATCAGTACTGTTACTTTATTATTAAGTTCATTCCATCATATTATTGTTGCATTTTTTCCAAACACTCTGGATTAATATGTTCTTCATTTTTACTGTTATTTATTAGTAGATTTAATTCATCGTATTCCTTTTTTATTTGAATAATATTTTAAATATACCCTTTATTATTAATACATTATCAATTAATATAATTTTCATAATTACTATAGCTTTATGACTAGTTTTGTTAATTGTTGCTTTTTATCCCAACATTATCAATCAATATACTCTTCATCACTATTTCGTTAGTTTTAATTTTATTACATATTATAATTGCTTTTTATCCCGACATTATTTGTCAATATATTTTCTCCATGACTTTTATATAATTATTATTTTTTATAACGCCATATTATTATTGCTTTCTATCACGACGCTATATTTATTTTTTTATCATTGTTATTATAGTTTATTTGTTTTATTCCATCATAATATTAATTCTTTTTATTCCGACTCTATCAGTCAATATACTCTTCATAATTACTTTTTTAATTGGAAGCTTTATTTGATCACATTATTATTTCTTTTTACCTAAGCACTATTACATAATATACTCTTCATTGTTAGTACTATTTTATGACTATTTTTTCTATCTTATACTTTTTACACCAACACTGTCAGCTTTTCATCCTTCCTATTATGTTATAACAAAGTTCTTCATATTTTTATTGTTGTATTTATCCCAACACTCTGGCTCTATACACTCTTCATTATTACTATTATTTTATTACTAGTTTTATTCCATCTTATTATTGTTGCTTTTTATCCTAACACTCTGGCTCTATACACTCTTCATTATTACTATTATTTTATTACTAGTTATATTCCATCTTATTATTGTTGCTTTTTATCCCAACACTCTGGCTCTATACACTCTTCATTATTACTATTATTTTATTACTAGTTTTGCTCCATATAATTATTGTTCCTTTTTAACCCAACATCTGGCTCTATACACTCTTCATTATTACTATTATTTTATTCCTAGTTTTATTCCATCTTATTATAGTTGCTTTTTATCCCAACACTCTGGCTCTACACACTCTTCATTATTACTATTATTTTATTACTAGTTTTATTCCATCTTATTATTGTTGCTTTTTATCCCAACACTCTGGCTCTATACACTCTTCATTATTACTATTATTTTATTACTAGTTTTATTTCATCTTATTATTGTTGCTTTTTATCCCAACACTCTGGCTCTATACACTCATCATTATTACTATTATTTTATTCCTAGTTTTATTCCATCTTATTATTGTTGCTTTTTATCCCAACACTCTGGCTCTATACACTCTTCATTATTACTATTATTTTATTACTTGTTTTATTCCATCTTATTATTGTTGCTTTTTATCCCAACACTCTGGCTCTATACACTCTTCATTATTACTATTATTTTATTACTAGTTTTATTCCATCTTATTATTGTTGCTTTTTATCCCAACCCTCTGGCTCTATACACTCTTCATTATTATTATTTTGTTATTTCTTGCTTTATTGCATCTTGTTATTGTTGCTTGATACACTCTTCATTTTACTTTTTTTTATTCAGATATTGTTGCCTTTTTTTCATAATTTGGATAATCCCTTTCATCCCTCGAGCCAAAATAAAATTTAAATCAGTTTAAATTATCCTGACGAAAGGCAATAATCTAGCACTTTGTTAGGAACAGATAAAGGGTAATCGATATCGTTAATCACTATACTTTGACAATGTACTCCATATTTAAAACACTTTTTTTGTAATTTTTTTATTATTTTATTAATATTTTTATTGTATCATATTATTTTTGCTTTTTATACGTACACTATCTGCAATTATATTCCTCATCATTAGCACACTATTACTCAATATACACTTCATTGTTACTATTATATGTGATTGCGTTGCTCTCTAACCGGGGCGATGACGACGACGTCGATGGTCCATCACAACCAAAATGTCGTGGAATAACCTTCTTCTTTGTCGAATTGAATAAAGTGCAATCCATTCAGTAAAAGTACGCTCTAATCAAATGGTGATCATAATTTCACTAGATAAATCGACGAAGTAAACGTCAATCATTTGTTTCCACAACTAATAAGATTGACGATTGTTAAAATGATGGAAATTATTCTCAATTAAAATGACGAAAGATAAACTGGACCAAAATTTTCAAACTTTTAAAACCGATGCTGTTTTTCAATTCAAAATGACGGACATCAACACGTATGTATAATCTATAAAATCATCTTTTATTTGCTCTTCTTTAGTGACTTGGCCTTTGTGTGTGGTTGGTCCGGTCTGGGTTTTCAGCACACGCGCATCGAGACCGCAGCGGGCACTAAGCACATCTCGCTCACGTATTCCTTTCCAACTGCTGTCTACAAACTGCTAAACTCAATTCTAAACTGACATTCTGTGACAGCTGACATCACTTAAATAGTTGTTCCACATTTTGACACCTGGCACGTCACACCCTTGGTGCATTCTGTACCATCTTGGACACTGACTTCCTTGACCCTGGTCGTCAAAACAACATTCTCGCTCGACTCCTATGTCTTCTGGCTCAGTGATATCTCAGCTTCATCTTGTGAAAAATACACTTTTTTGCAAAATTCCACACCGACCAAGATATGATTATATATTATATAATGATATATATAGATATCATATATATTATATATCAATTCGGCAAAATCCTGTAATTTACATTGGCAATTATGAATGGTTTCTAGCATTATTCTATACCAACCAAACGAATATAAAACAACTGGGAAAACATCCTACCGGGAGTCTGCCCCAGAGTTCTTGGGAAGAAGCTGTCCAAATGAAATTGTTCATCCTTTTGGAAGAAGCTGTCAGAATTGAACTTATTTCTCACAGAATACGAAATGATTCGAGATGGTTCATATTTTTGTGTTAGAAGTGACAAGTTCCAATTGTAAAGGTCCAGGATGATGGGAATGAGGACTGTAGATTGTCATTAAAATAGCAATGGAGCTGCGAGTATTTTTTGACCTTTCGTCTGCTGGAAAGGGATTTGCAAGTTAGAAATTAATTCTGTAGAACAGCTAAGTGAGGATTGAGCAGCTTCACTCTAGATAAAGCAACAATACTCTTTTTTTCTGACTTGATTCTCTGTCTTAAAGATTGAGCCCAGGAGCGTGCGAGAGATACTTAATAAAGCAGCAGAAAGTACTTTTCGTTGTGAGGAAAGGGTTGTAGGGTAGAAGATATTTCATGACGCACCAGGCAGAGTAAACGTTTTTGCTCTCTATCAAGACAGGCAAGTCGAGACACGGCAGTTCTAGCCTAGATATTGCAGCAATAGATCAATATACGAGTTACATTTATTGGTCTCGTGGGGTTGGGACTAATGGTATCCGAGGAGAAGAGTGGAGGCACTTTCAAACTCGATAGAGTAGAGACTGATAAGCAAGAAAAGGACAACACGTACCCATATATGGCAAAATTTGTTTGTCAGGATGAGTCAGATACATTGTAGAGCGGTATAATGACCGGTAATTATTATCGGCATTACATTGAAGTTCTAGTTTTTTTACGATCACCAAAGTTAAGCAACGTTGAAACTGGTCAGTGCCGAGATGGTTGATCACTTGGGAATACCAGGTGCTACAAACCTGTATGTACGGATTGCATAATTGGTTTTACGGCCATATCACGTTAAAATATTCGTTCTTGTACGGTCACTGAAGTTAAACAACGTCTAACATTAAACAACGTCGAATCTGGTCAGTGCCATGATGGTTGACCGCTTGGGAATATCAAATGTTGTAAACCTGGATGTGTGGATTGTATAATCGTCTTACGGGAATATCACGTTGAAATATTCGTTCTTGTACATTTACCGAAGTTAAGCAGCGTCAAAAGTTAAGCAACATCGAATCTGGTCAGTACCGAGATGGTTGTCCTCTTGGGAATACCAGGTGCTGGAAACCTGGATTTGCGGATTTTATAATTGGTTTACGGCAATATCACGTTGAAATATTCGTTCTTGTACATTTACCGAAGTTAAGCAGCGTCAAAAGTTAAGCAACATCGAATCTGGTCAGTGTCGAGATGGTTGTCCTCTTGGGAATACCAGGTGCTGGAAACCTGGATGTGTGGATTGTATAATTGTCTTACGGGAATATCACGTTGAAATATTCGTTCTTGTACATTTACCGAAGTTAAGCAGCGTCAAAAGTTAAGCAACATCGAATCTGGTTAGTGCTGAGATGGTTGTCCTCTTGGGAATACCAGGTGCTGGAAACCTGGATTTGCGGATTGTATAATTAGTTTACGGCAATATCACGTTGAAATATTCGTTCTTGTACATTTACCGAAGTTAAGCAGCGTCAAAAGTTAAGCAACATCGAATCTGGTTAGTGCTGAGATGGTTGAAAGCTTGGGAATACCAGGTGCTGTAAACAGCAATATCACGTTGAAATATTCGTTCTTGTACGGTTACCGAAGTTAAGCAACGTCTAGATTGGGCAGAGCCTAGATGGTTGAACGATTGAAAACAAGGGCTGTAAGCTGGAATGTGCGAATGATATAATCGGCTTTAGAGCCATATCACGTTAAAGGTTTAGCTTTTGTACGATCACCAAATTTAAGCAATGGAAAATCTGGTCAGTGCCTACATGGGTGACCGCTTGCAAATACCAGTTACTGTATACTTAGTTGTGCGGATTGTATAATGGGCTTGCGGTCATATCACGTTGAAATACCGGTTTTTGTATGTTTATCTAAGTTAAGCAACGTCGAATCTGGTCAGTACTGAGATGGTTAACTGCTTGGAAATGGGAGGTGCTGTATACTTGGTTGTTCGGATTGTATAATGGGCTTACGGCGATATCACGTTGAAATACTGGTTCTTGCATGTCACCGAAGTTAAGCAACGTCGATACTGGCCATAATTTAGATGGATGACTGCTTGAGAATACCAGGTGCTGTGAGCTTTGATGTGCGGGTCTTGTAATTGACTTTACAACACCAATTTCGGTACTATCACCAAAGTTAAGCAACGTTGATTCTGGCCAGAACATTGACGGGTGGCTTTTTTGGATAGCAGGTGTTGTAATCTTGTATGTGCAGCTTACAGCCAAATTACGTTGAAACACCGGTTCCCTTACGACCAAGGTGACGAACAAGCTGGCGGTAATCCTTCGGGTGGAGAATAATAACCCAGTCGAGGCTCCGCCGAAGGGTAGAGTCTCGTCTTGGGAAAATCAGACAGGAATTTTTGGCCGGGCGATATGGCCCGGATAACCCACATTGAAAAAAAATTGTGCCACATTTGGTCTTAAGTGGGAAGACGAATAAATACTGCAGTCAACGAGTAGTTAGCTGTCTAGCGCATTGCCGAACTCCCTGCCTTCGGGCAGAGAGTATTAATACTCTCTGCCCGAAGGCAGTCGAGGCTGCGCCGAAGGGTAGAGTCTCGTCTTGGGAAAATCAGACAGGAATTTTTGGCCGGGCGATATGGCTTGGATTACCCACATTAAAAAGGCCTTGTGCCACATTTTGCCTTATGTGAGAAGGCCAATAAATATTATATTCGACAAGAGCAGTCAAGTAAAGCAGTTAATAGAAGCAGTTAACGACAGCTACTAGTCAGGCAGCGTAATAATATCTTCGGACTTACTGATTTCTATATTACTTATTATTAACACTTCTTTGGATATCTTTTTTCTGGTTATACTAATACACTGTTTCGAACCTACTTTCTTGTTCCGTGTCTTACTTCCGGCACAAACCGATCTCTACACTTTGCGAAGAAGTTTCGCTACAACTCCTTAAAAACATTGGCGATGAAGATCCATAACATAGCCATATTTGATCACAAAATTATTAAAAGAGGCATGCTTTTTATCGTTTGTTAGCCATGGTTACAAAACAATATTCAAGAAGTATGTAAACCCTTTAGAATATCGAGCCTAGACTCATCACGCTCAGGTTTTCAGACAGTACCTACCCACTGCATTGAATAGGTTAGTTTCGGAAGTATAACCTGCTATCTGCAGCAATGGAAGACGAAACCATCTAATTTAATCTTCGTAATGGTTTCCCTTTTTACTTTCTCTCAAATATTTTTCACACCGATTAACTCTTGCATTTTGATTGCCTTGCTTCGGGTGAAATGAGTGAAATGAAAAATAACATTCGTAGAATGCGACCTTGGGATGGGTGACGTATCGAGTAGGTACATAGGTTCTCCGCTTTAAAAAAATCTGACCCTGTATCATATTTTGCCTATCGTTGAAGATGGAAAATGAATAAGTATTGTCATCGGCACAGAAATGCACGCAGACAGGCAGGAGTAACGACAACGAGGCTCCCATTCGACCATTAAAATAATTGAAATCGCAACATGATTCGTCTAGTCGCCATGACAGAAAAGCAATTTTCGCACCGGGAACAGCGGCATCTGTGAAATAATGGTTGTCTGTCTATGAGTCAGTCAGTGTTGGCTCCAGCCTGTCGGCATTGCCCAACTTTTCACAAGACATGCCACCAACAAACAAACACCGCCAATGCCAGCCACACTTCCAATCGCCATGCGAAACATTTATCCATTCAGTTCCAATCGAGTTTGCAATCGAAAACGAATTTTATAGTTGAAGGTCATTGGACAACTACTGCCTTTTTTTTATGTTTTAGCGGTTCGTGGCGAAAGACAGAGAATATTTCTTTCTTTTTTCTTGTGGAATTTTTCCATTTTTAGTGATAATTTTTGCCCCCATTAATGTGTGCAGTGTTACAAGATTAGGTTGATTTTTACTTTTCTTTTCCATTTCGCTACGATTGATTTTCTCTCTCTCTCTTGTTCTCTTTCTCTCTCTTGTTCTCTTTCTCTCTCTTTCTCTCTCTGTCTTTCTTTTGTTCTCTTTTAACACTTTAATATTACCATACTGCGGAAGGGATTCGGGTACCTCGAGGTGGTGTTGAAGTCGTAGGGAGATGGTTATGTATGTATGTATGTATGCCGCATTCACCCTAGTCGGGTTGAGCGGGCTTCCTCCCTGACGGAGCAAGTCTCATTGGGATCTGTTTAAGGGCAGGGTCCCAAGTCCTACCCTGTTATTTAACCCATAACTGGAGGGAACGGACGGATTAATACCTTTCCCAAGGGTACCAGTGCGCAAGTGAGTGCAGTGTGCTCGACTGAAATTGGAAATCGGCTCACCGATTTCCCCCTCCAAGCCGACATCCACCGCACCACAACGCACATCCGTGAACGCTAACAGCACCTGGTATTCCCAAGTGGTCACCCACGGAAATACTGACCAGGCTCAACGTTGCTTAACGTGTAGGGAGATGGTTAATGCTTATTAATTCGGCCTTGTGTCATACATAACCGAACTCTCTACTACTGTGTCATACATAACCGAACTCTCTACTACTTACTATTATTCAGAAGATTATCAGAAGGTTGGAATGTTTGAAAGAATAAAAACATACATTTTGAATAAAAATTTATTAAAAGAAAGAATAACAAGAATTGGTAAAAGTTAATGTTTACTTAGAAACACTATTAAGAAGTTAAGGTAGTTCGTAGTAATAACTTGGAAAGATTGTATACGTACGTACGTATTTATGTATGTATGTATGTGTGAGCATTTGTTGGGTAGGAGTGCTCTTGAAGTATTCACTCAGTCTTTGGGGTTCCGTGCGATTATCAAGTACACGGGTGAATTGATGAAGGAGGTGAGAAGGGAACGATAAAGAAGAAGGTGGTGAGAAAGAAAGAGAGAGGCAATAATAATAACACCGCTTGACGTTTTTTCAAGAGTACATGATAATTGCACGTCATCTTAACTCTCTGAAGAGTGGTGTCTTGTCCTGTCATTTATATTTCATATTATAGGAATTTATTCCCGGATGTGATTCTGGCATTTTTTATTGGATGACAAACATTTCGCATTGAGGTGTGAACATTCGCAAGTTTTGTGTGTGTTAAGCAGAGTTTGTAAATTTCAGAAAATTCGTTTATTTCTAACAATGAGTCGGATTTTAATTTTAACGTATAACTTGTTCACTACCATTATCATTGAGTAGTGAGTTCAATTCTCACAGGGTGCCCCTTACATTCAGACTTGTGCGACATCTAAGCTGCGCTTAGAAAATCACAATAACGAGGAAGGAATTTTTTAAGAATAAATTTTGTGGTTCTTTTTGTGTCTCTGCCATTCCTTAATCTTTTTCTTCCTACAGCCATATCACGTTAAGCAACATCCAGCCTGATCAGTGCCTAGATGGGTGACCACATGAGAATACCAGTTATTGTAAGCTTGAATGTTCGGGTGGTATTAATAGGTCTATCCTGTAGTAATAGAGAAATATGTAGAATAGGGTTGTATGTATCTATGAAGGTGATGTCGTAAAAGTCAGTAACATTAACTATGAACACGGGCACAATATGCTGACCATGTTTAAAAAATAAAATATTCCTAAAACTCTAGATACATTTACAAAACTATCTATACATTCAGTTACAAGTAAAAAAAATATCATCCTTGATAATGGCGAAAAGAATAGCCGAAAGCGCTCGGACATATAGAAAATTCGGACAATTTCTACATAATTTATGTCCCGAAAATAAAATTGCTAGGACACAAGAAAAATTAAATAAAATACTTAACCGCAGTATCTGTTTAACCGATTTTAATGAAACTTTTATAAAAGAGGGATTGCTACCCAAAAACACAATTATATATATATATATATATATATATATATAGGTTAATACAAATATAAAATTAGTCACTTAGCTGGTTGATATTATAATCAGCAGCCCGACTTCAGAGCTTCGTAAACGAATCTTTGTTATTGTTCAACCTTCTATCAGCAATTGTCTGTTAATTTACTCATTTTCGTTATATGCTTTTTTATTAAAAAAAAAAAGTACCATGTTCCATCAGAACGTACTCTCCAGTTTCTTTCATCTGTGAATTGTTATGACTTATTGAGAAAGAGAGCGAATTGATTTCCCGGTACATTCTCTAAGGCTTTAAAATCAGAGTGCCACTTAGATAAGCTGCCTCTCAAGGCTAGAGTCCTGTCTACCCTGTTATTTAATCAATAGCTGTGGAAGGAAAGAAGGAAGGAGATGGATTCATACCTTTTACAAGAATATTTGTGCAAAAGTACAGTAGACTAAGCTAGAATTTAAACTCGACTAACCATTTCCATTTTCAGCTAAAAAACGTTACAAAAAAAATACCGGCTCTTCTATGATCATGGTGTAGTACCTGTTCACTGCCTTAGTGTAGCGTTGTTCAGTTTTCAAGCGAGCATCAAAACATTCATCTACCACTGTAGGGTAAAGAAGGATCACAGGATTTGTCGACTGGAAAAATGTTTCTCACACATACACACACACACACTGCATTTTATATGTGCTGATATAAATGTCAAAGGTTATTTAAGTGAATCTATGGATTTTAAAAGTATAGCCAAAATCATTCGGACATATAGAACCTTCGGACAATTTCTACATCACTTATGTCCTGAAAAGAAGAAAATTATTATAAAATTAAATAAAATACTTAACCGCGGTAAATTTGTCGTCGTTTTTAACGAAACTTGAGTATATATATATATATATATATATATATATATATGTGTGTGTGTGTGTATATATATATATGTGTATGTGTATATATATGTATATATATATATATATATATATATACAGAGAGAGAGAGAGAGAGAGAGAGAGAGGGAGAGAGAGAGATTCTTCTATTTATATCTATTTTACCCGATTCTGTTTCTGTCTGTCTATCAATCTATTTATCTATGTGATTCTGTTCATTATCTGTCACTCAATCTATCTATCTATCTATCTATCTATCTATCTATCTATCTCTGTCTGTCTGTCTGTCTGTCTCTCTCTCTCTCTCTCTCTATATATATATATATATATATATATACAGGTTTCATTGAAAATGACAGAGAAGGTATTATCATTAAGTTTTTTTTAAATAATTTTTCATGTGTTCATATAATGTTTTTTTCGGAACCCAAATTATATAAAAACTGTCCAAAGGTTTTGTACTTTCGAGTGCTTTCGGCTATACTTTTAGCCATTATCAAGACTTAATTTTCCTTTAACTGTAAATAAACCTGTGTAAAGTTGTTTATGCATATAGAGTCTTGTGTATGTTAAGTTCTGAACACGCTAAACACATTGTTCAGTCAGTTAAGTGCCATACGCGATACACGCTTGGGCGATCATGTCTCGAAAGAGACATGACTGACTGGGCAGAAGATTATCCCGCAGTAGGTTGCCATTGCTTTCTGCAGTAGACTGGTTGCCGACCAAGTCTATAGAACCCAATCTGTCCTGCTATTTAACCCATAACTGGAAGGAGGCAGACGGATTAATACCTTTCCCATGGGTATTTGCGCGTAAGTGAATACAATGGATTCAACTGGAATTCGAACTCGGCTCCCCGGCTTCTCGTTCCGAGCCGATATCCACTGGACCACAACGCACATATTGTTACTATGTTCATAATTGTTGTTATTAAGTGCAGGATTGCTCTTTTTTTTTAGTAATACCTCCATTATTTTTAATATTCTTTTGCATGTGGATGCATGTGGATTATGTCTGCATTATAAACGAGGATATCACGGATAGGTCCTGTATGTTTAAATGAGACCGGATGGATCTGTTGTGAGAAAGGTGCAATGACAATCTTCTCGTCAGTTTTGTGGTGGTATAGCCAATGTAATTGTTTACGGATTTGGATAGTTGAGGAACAGTTCTTCAAAGGACATGTGAATTCGCAAACGACACTAGCTCTCTGCTGTTTAGATTTTGCAGGTGAATTATTATTATTGATTATTATTATTATGTTTATTTATAAGTAAAACAAAATTAATTCTAGATAATGGCTAACAGTTTAGCAGAAAGCGCACGAAAGTACAAAAGCTTTGGACACGTCTTATGTAATTATATGAACACATGAAAAATTATATAAAATCTTAATGATAATACCTTGTCCGTCATGTTCAATGAAACCTGTATAAAAGAGAAATATCTTCCCAAATAAACAATATATATATATATATATATATATATATATATATATATACTAGCAGTATAGGCCTGTTTTGATCGGGTGTAATGAAAGCTTTAAAACTAATCCATGGTCTTGGAGCTCAGACTCTTTGGACGTTGGCACGAAAGACTATAAAGCAATAGTTGTTTCCAGTTAAAGCGAAACCGTAGACTGAAAGAAAAATGAATGGATGTAAGTCAAATTTTGGTTTCCTGGTATCGATATCAAATAAGCTTTTTTATCGTAAACTGAATTTTGAAGGCTAAATAAGTCCTCTGAGTAAATGGTATAATGGCTGAGACTAAGAACTACAATTATACCTACTTAGAGCCAAACCCGAAGAGCTGAAAAAATACAGGCATATAAACAGAAACACACAAACATTTTGTCTTATATATATATATATATATATATATATATATATATATATATTATCGGTTTTCTGTACTATTGTAAGAACTGCAACCTTGAAACTTCTGAATATCGTTTCTTATGTCTTTGTCTATGAGTGTATAAAATTTGATTAAAATCGGACCACTCCTTCTATAACACGATTTTTTCGATTATCGATTTTCGATATTTATCGGGGGTACCTGGACACAAAACCTAGCTAAGAACACTCGCAGACGCGTATAGTACAACTGTGTAAATTTTCAAGAAAATCGGTTCAGCCGTTTCGGTGTCTATAGTTAACGGATACGGTACGGACAGACACACACACACACACACACACACACGCACACACACACACACACAGAGACAAGGTTTCATTTATAAATAAGTTTATATATATATATATATATATATATATATATAAATTCAAAAAGGATGTGCAAATAGGTAAAATCACAGAATGTATTCTGAAGTTTTCTAATATCGAGTCATGAATCTTTGTGTCTGCTTTTCCTCTTTCTCATGTCGTGTTGACAAATTTAAATAATTTTTTTTCTCTTAATCCCACCCTTTTTTTAACTTCCTATGTATGGATATGTTTATGGACTTCTTCCGGTACAGAAATTTTGTAGCATATTTGAATTATTAAATTTTTGTTTTCGATCGCTGCTAATGAAGCGAGAATTTTCTCGCTGAAATGGCAATTTAACGGAATTCAATTTCGGATTTTTTTTTACTTTCTTTATATATATATATATATATATATGTGTGTGTGTGTGTGTGTGTGTGTGTGTGTGTGTGTGTGTGTGTGTTTGTGTGTGTGTGTGTAAACTAATGAATTAAAATAAATGAAGCAACTTATAACAATTAAGCCCCTCATTCAAAATGGCAACCCTAACATCAATAAGATATGATCTAATTTTCCTTTAGCAGTTTCTGACGATATCCAATAAGCGAACATGCGTTGAATGGAAATAAGTGCTTCTTACTTACGTTGCTGAATGCTTTCTTTGCATCTTGGCTTCACCGAAAACTGCTTGTCAGAAGTTGATCAATTCTGGTTGACTGATCGAGCGAGTGGCTAATCCTTACTGTATCGCTGACAGCAAATCAATATGCCACGGGCCAGAAAATTCGGAGATTTTCACTCTATGGGAGAAACAGCAAACGAGATGAAACGACTCAGTATTTTCTCAATTCTCGGAGCAAAAGAGATGGATGGAAATTCTCAGCAATGATATTTCAGGATTCCGTATATAGAAACAACTCTGTCAAATGTCGTTCATCTTTTATTTTATTTTATTTTCTTTTCATGGAGACACAAAAGCATTGGGATAAAATATCTTTTTATAAATTTGTAGGTTGCCCTCCGTACTCAGAACAGATTTCGAGCACACTTAAAATAAATATTCTTTTATCGATTGTTTTCAATAAATGACACAGTCAGACATATCTTTTGGTTGGTTCCTCCTCCTTAGTGCCAATCCCATGTGGGGAATAGTGTGACGTTGTCACAAGACATTATATTGCATTCGGATATGTAGCTGAAGTTTCGTTGCGTTGCTAGCAACTTCATTGTACAAGGTGTGGCCAAAAATATCGGTAGTTAGCTGCCTCCCCATTTGAGACAAAACGTGGTACAAGGCCTTTTTACAGTAAGTAATCCAAACAATATAGCTCGGGTAAAAAATGAATGTCTAATTTTCTCCAGACGAGACTCTACCCTTCGGCGGGGCCTCGTCTGGGTTACTCTCCACCCGAAGGCAGCGAGTCCAACAATGTCAGAAATGCATCTGAGTGACTTAATCCCAAGTATCTCACATATATCTTCTTTTTTATGTACCTTGTCCTTTCCGGACGTAGACGATCATGGCCTGCCACGTCTCCCTATCCCTAGTGGCTCTGAGCAAACTTTCTCCTGTAACACCACGCAACCCCGCTCTGTCATCCACCTGCTCAGGCCCTTCAAATATGTTATCCGCTATTTTCCTCTGTCTCTTTTTCACTCTATCTGGCCTGTTAGTATCAGGTTCTCCAAACCCACATACCTTATTCCATGTCCCAGGAACATTAGTTGTCTCTACCTGATGCGCAATATTAATAATAAGTTTAGATTTTTTTATAATTATATATATATATATATATATATATATATATATATATATATATATATATTTTAATCATTTCACCCCGAGCAAGGCGGAAATGCCACTGATGTGCAGGGGGTTACATAAATGTAAAAAGATTAATTAGAAAAGAGTGAGGAGTACAAACTAGTTAGAAAGGAACAATAGAAAGCAGGTGCGATGACAGATACATAGGTGGAGAGAAAGGGAAGGTTATACAGGGGAGGGGAGAGAGCTAGAGTCTAGTGGTTAGTAGATGAGTATTGACTTTGCAGTTAAATTTCTGGAGGTTGTAGCCGTCAGGAAAGCAAGAATAGGGGAGCGAGTTCCACAGGCGGGAATTGCGAGAGAAGAAGCTGCAGGAGTAGAATTGTCGTCTGCATTTGGCTAACCTGACTGTGAATGGGTGGGACCCAGTTGCCAGTCTGGTTGCACGAGTAAACACCTGTTGAGGAGGCACCAGTGACTTAAGCTCATCCGAGCAGAAGCCATATTCAATTGGTTATTGAAGGTTTCAATTCAAACCCTCTTGGTCTATACCCTCTTCATTATTAACATTATTATAGGTATTATTCCATTTTATTATCTTCTTCAAATTGCCTTGTCCTTTCAAGATTTAGGCGATCATTGCTTTCCTCGTCTCTCTATCCCTGGTGGCTCTTAGCACGCTTTCTCTTGTAGCACCATGCAACCCCCGGTCTATCATCCATCTGCTCAGGCCCTTGAAATTTGTTATCTGCTGCTTTCCCCTGTCTCTTTTCCTCCTCTATCTGGCCTGCTTGTATAAAGTTCTGCAAGCCCTCCTTCCTCATTGCAAGTTCCAGGAACTTTAGTTGTCTCTTCTTGATGCTCAGTATTAATTTCCTATTCCTTTCCATCCTTTCCAAAACCTCATCATTGCTCTCATGCTCGGTTCACGATATCCGCAGCATCCTTCTGTAGAATCACATTTCAGTTGCTTCAAGTTTTTCCTTCATCTTTGATGATATTGTCCAGCATTTACTGCCATATTGAAGAACTGACATCACATAGCAATACGCATACTTCTTTCAACCACGCACCAAAAAACAAATTATATAAGTAAAAATGTTGTTATTTTTTTATCATCTATGATAAAATCTATCTTCTTCAAACAGTGGAAAGAAACTACAAATTTAGGTACCTCTACTCAATTGCCAAAAAACAACAGAGCTCTAACTTAATTAAAATAAAGTTTTATCATCAAAATGTTTATGCTATTATTAAGAGGAAAGATCAAATTTTGTTGTTATTATTTTATAAAATTTTTAAATCCTTTCTGATACGTTCGATATTTTAATTAAAATTTCATTTTTGTTATCTCTCAGCAATTCACGCTATGTTTACGTAAGGCGACTATTAAGAAAATTGAGTCGATCGAGTAAAATGATTTTGGGGCGCGTAAATTTTTCCTCGATCTCGACCGCCGGTTGAATGATTTCTTTTTCAAATCTCAAAGTCTGCTTATTATAAGGCAAAGCTTTTAGTACGTCTGTACAATATTTCAGTTCTTCAAGCTGTCGACTTATTGAAGAAATTATTTAATCAAGCGAGACGTACGTGAATTACAAATTGAGTTTCCTCAAATGTGCAACTTTACAAGCCTGTCACTGATTCTTGCATTGAAATAATGTTTAATAAAAGAGATTACAAAAAGCATTCAAAAACATCGTATTTCAAATCCTCAGTAGTTTATTATCTTCCTGTTGTATCCCGGGAGGAGATAAACAGCGAAAGAATAGTGCAAGAAATAACTCTTAACACTGAGGATATATAAATAGAGATTTATTATACCTCAGTACAATAAACCAAATACAAGTACACCAACGAACAGTTAACAGGAAGAACAATTAAGAAGGCAATGTCTCTGTATATGACGTATGCGTCCGTCTTCAGAAGTAGGCTTCCGTCTAGTGACGTCTAACTCGCGTCTAAGGCCGATGGCTCTCGACTCTCGTATTATGACGAATAATCTCAAAATCTCTCGCGTGTAATGACGAAGACTCTCGTATAGTCACAAACCCTCTCGATCACTCTGTATTTCGTTCCCATCTAGGTCTTTTATAACCCGGGCCATACCCATTCCTGGGTAGGACAGGATATTTCTCCACAACACTAAATTTGAGGTCTATTTCTCTCGGAGCCATTTTTAATTGGCTCTTCCCTCTCGTTTCTTTCTTTCTCTCTTGTTTTCCTCTTTGCTTTTTATGTCCTTCGTGTTCTTCTCTTTCCTCTTTCTTTCCCTTTTTTTGATTTTTCTTTTTGCTTTCTCATCTTTCCTACCCTGTTTACCCCGTACGAAAAGCTTTCCAATAATAAAAGGAATTATGGTAATAAACGTTATTTTTTAAAAGAATAACAATACTCACTTCGATATTAAAAAAAACAATGTCTCATTAGGTACTTTAATTATGATGACCTAAGCATGGGGTGCAAGGAGTCTCTTCAAAGGATCTATCGGAACATTTTCTAATCAATCCGAGGGCTCCATATATGTATATGCCTATATTTTACTTTATATATAAATGTTGTATCCCGGGAGGGGATAAATAGAGAAAGAATAGTGCAAGAAATAACTCTTAACACTGAGGATATATAAATAGAGATTTATTATATCTCAGTACAATAAACCAAATACAAGTACACCAAAGAACAGTTAACAGGAATAACAATTAAGAAGATAATGTCTTTGTATAGGACGTATGCGTCCGTCTGGAGAAGTAGGCTTCCGTCTAGTGACGTTTAACTCGCGTCTAAGACCGTTGGCTTTCGATTCTGGTATAATGACGAATAATCTCGATCACTCCCGTGTAATGACGAAGACTCTCGTATAGTCTCGAACACACTCGATCTCTCTCGAGCGCTCTCTGTAGTTCGTTCCCATCGAGGTCTTTTATAACTCGGGCCATACCCATTCCCGGGTAGGACAGGATATTCCTCCACAACACTTCCTTTACCATATTTCAAACAATAGCATATTGCAATAGCAGTTTAATTCCATTGTTAATATATTGTTACTATTTTTGCTATAAATACTGACAGAGTAGACATGGCAGTTACAATTGTCTATTTTAACGATAAAAAAATGAGACCTAGTTGCCAATCTAGTTGCACGAGTAAATTCATGAGAGAAAAGCACCAGTAAATGAAGCACTATGGGGAAGCCACATCACGCCGGTGAGAAAGTGAATGAAGTCGAGCTACCATATGAGGATCGATTACATTGCAGAACCTCCTTTGGATTTTGTCGAGAACCCGAGATGAATTGCAGGGACACTCAACCAGTGTACTAGAGAGACACGAAAACATTTTTTTAAATATTGAAATAGTTTTTCGAGCAAGATTTAAATCATTCTCTTCATTTAATATTGCCGGATAATCGTAGTCAAGAAAATCCAGAAAATATTGTATTAATATTTCTCTCTTGTTCGGGTATATCCCAGTAATTATAAGCAAATTAATATATTGCTAGTATTTTTGTTATGAAATAATAATCTTTTACTTTTATTCTTCATCGGTGACGCTTGTGTGAAGCAGGAGGGCAGTCAGAGAGATTCGTGTATACGAAGGAGCTGTCGGGAGTTAAAAGCCAGCGGGAGTTCTCTTTTTCTTCATCGAAAACGTCAAGACTTTATATAGACACAAAACACCCAAGCACTTTTGTCTTTTTTGTATTGTCGCTCTATTGACGTCTTCTACATTTTGGGCTCCTCTTTTTAACGGTCTAATTCAGATAACTGAAAAATGTTTGGATGATTTAAATCTTTCTCTTCATTTCAGATTTCCGGATAACCGTAGTCCGAAAAATCCCGGAAGTACTGTATTAATATTTTGTCTATATTTCGGTTCTATCCTTTTAGTTATAAACTAATTAAGCTAATTATAGGATTTGTGCTTTGTGTTTGCTGTCACAGAATTACTTATGGTAAGACAAAACTTTCAAGACTTTTTCCTCATGTTTCAATACTTCAAGGTGTCGACTTGGGAAATTATTTAATCAAGCGAGTGGTACGTGAACTACTAATTGAGTTTCCTCAAATGTGTAACGTTACAACCTGTCACCGATTCCTGGATTCAAAGACTGGCTGATAAAAGAGATTACAAAAATCATTCAAAAACATCGTAAGTATTTCAAGTCCTCAGTATCTTTTTTCATCATAGTTCAAACAATAACATATTGCAAAAGAGGTTTTTTATTTTTTATTTTTTGTCAGACTTGCTTAGATCGATCACTAAAGGGGCTGAAAAAAGGATCAGCTTCCTGTAATGTTCCAAGTACCTAACTTTTTTACTAGAGCCAGATCAGGCTGAAATTGAAGTACTACTGCCATATATGGGCAGAAACCTCCCCTGTCTTCAGTTCCCAGTCTCAATAGAGTCTATAGCAGTGCTACTCAAAGTGTGGTAAATTTTCGTATCAGCCCTCCCTGATCTGATTGTCTGTCTGTATTTTTCATTCATTAATCTCTCGCCTAATCACACAGTGCTTTTCAAGGCATCAATACAGCTCTGTGGCGGAAGTGAGATAGACATAATACCAGACTTTTGCAAGTCAGTGATGAGTGTATGGCACACTGTAAAAGCTTAAATCGCAATGGTTAATGAGCAATGATTCGTGAGTCTCTTTATGTTTGCTAGTCACAGAATTATTTTTTTTTTTTGTGGACCCTGTAGCATTGCTTCTCAACCATTTTTTTACCCATTGTTCCTTTTCCCTCTTCAATTTTTGTTTTTGTGGACCCCCATAGCCATTAGACCAGTGGTTTTCAACCATTTTTTTTTAACCCAGGAATGCCTTTTTCACTTATTTTTTTTTAGTGGACTCCTGTAGCCATTAGACCAGTGGATATAAACCTTTTTTTTTGACCCATGGATCCCTTTTCAAATGAATTATTTGAAGAAAAATATTCACTAATTAAGATTTTAATCCTTAATACATTACTTTTATTTGGTTATGAAAAACAATTTGTTTTTCTGGTGCTGAGTTGTCCCACTGCTCAGTCGGCAGTGTTCAATTGTCTTCCATCCATTGAAACATGGTTCATGAGTCTCTTTGCTTTCACAGAATTATGATTGGACAAAACTTTCAATATGTTCGTCAAATTTTTCAGGACTTCAAGGTGTCGACTTGGGAAATTATTTAATCAAGCGAGTGGTACGTGAACTACTAATTGAGTTTCCTCAAATGTGTAACGTTACACGCCTGTCACCGATTCCTGGATTCAAAGACTGGCTGATAAGAGATTACAAAAATCATCTCTTTCTCAAGGGTATTAGCCTGTAATGAACGTAATGTGTTCAACTTGAATTTGAATTCGGCTGATAAGAGATTACAAAAATCATCTCTTTCTCAAGGGTATTAGCCTGTAATGAACGTAATGTGTTCAACTTGAATTTGAATTCGGCTGATAAGAGATTGCAAAAATCATCTTTCTTCAAGGGTATTAAGCCTGTAATTTGAACGTAATGTGTTCAACTTGAATTTGAATTCGGCTGATAAGAGATTACAAAAATCATCTCTTTCTCAAGGGTATTAGCCTGTAATGAACGTAATGTGTTCAACTTGAATTTGAATTCGGCTGATAAGAGATTACAAAAATCATCTCTTTCTCAAGGGTATTAGCCTGTAATGAACGTAATGTGTTCAACTTGAATTTGAATTCGGCTGATAAGAGATTACAAAAATCATCTCTTTCTCAAGGGTATTAGCCTGTAATGAACGTAATGTGTTCAACTTGAATTTGAATTCCTGATAAGAGATTACAAAAATCATCTCTTTCTTCAAGGGTATTAAGCCTTGTAATTTGAACATAATGTGTTGAACTTGAATTTGAATTCGGCTGATAAGAGATTACAAAAATCATCTCTTTCTCAAGGGTATTAGCCTGTAATGAACGTAATGTGTTCAACTTGAATTTGAATTCGGCTGATAAGAGATTACAAAAATCATCTATTTCTCAAGGGTATTAGCCTGTAATGAACGTAATGTGTTGAACTTGAATTTGAATTCGGCTGATAAGAGATTACAAAAATCATCTCTTTATCAAGGGTATTAGCCTGTAATGAACGTAATGTGTTCAACTTGAATTTGAATTCGGCTGATAAGAGATTACAAAAATCATCTCTTTCTCAAGGGTATTAGCCTGTAATGAACGTAATGTGTTCAACTTGAATTTGAATTCGGCTGATAAGAGATTACAAAAATCATATCTTTCTCAAGGGTATTAGCCTGTAATGAACGTAATGTGTTCAACTTGAATTTGAATTCGGCTGATAAGAGATTACAAAAATCATCTCTTTCTCAAGGGTATTAGCCTGTAATGAACGTAATGTGTTCAACTTGAATTTGAATTCGGCTGATAAGAGATTACAAAAATCATCTCTTTCTCAAGGGTATTAGCCTGTAAGGAACGTAATGTGTTCAACTTGAATTTGAATTCGGCTGATAAGAGATTACAAAAATCATCTCTTTCTCAAGGGTATTAGCCTGTAATGAACGTAATGTGTTCAACTTGAATTTGAATTCGGCTGATAAAGGAGATTACAAAAATCATCTCTTTCTCAAGGGTATTAGCCTGTAATGAACGTAATGTGTTCAACTTGAATTTGAATTCGGCTGATAAGAGATTACAAAAATCATCTCTTTCTCAAGGGTATTAGCCTGTAAGGAACGTAATAATTTTTCTTCTCCTGGACTTCATGTCCATATATGCCTTGAGTGTTCTAGAAATCAGATGTTGGCTACAACCTGATCATTTGTTGTGCACAATTGGGCCCAATTCTCTCCCTATTTCTTATTAGGCTTTAGTTTTGAAGTTCCAACTATTTTACCATCTCTCTCCTCTTGTTTGAGGTCTCCAATGGTGACTAATTTTCTGAGATTTGTTTTGAATCTTGGTGTTGCCTAGTATACAATAAAACTTTTTAACTTTTTCTTATGTACTTTGCATACACAACTATGATGGACATGTTGAATACTTTCCCATTCAGTTTAATTATAAGAATTCTGATAGTCGATAATATATCTTCATGTTATTTCTTCTTCTAGCGATTCCAGCCTTGGAATTCCCTTCCGTTTACTTGCTACAATCTTCAAGAATTTAGATGTAATGTCAATGTGTAACTTCACAAGCCCCTCACTGATTCCTGGATCAAAAAATGGCTGATAAAGGAGATTACAAAAAGCATTAAAAAATATTGTATTTCAAATCCTCAGTCATCTCTATTATCTTTCTTTACCATAGCACATGTGGATTTCATTTCATCGTTAATATATTGCTAGTACTTTTTGCTATAAATTCTATCTTTATTTATTTTGATCTATCGTCTTTTTTTTCATAATCGTTTAACCCATAGCAAAGCCTGTGGAACTCCCTTCCATACACTTGCTTTCCTGACAGCTACCACCTCCAGGTATTTAAATGCAATGGCAATACCACTTGACTCCAGTTCTTTCTACATCACCCTGTACATCTTGTTCTTTTCCTTTCTCTCTACCTTCGCAACTGTCTTTACACCTGCGTACCTATCCTTCTCTTTCCCTTTTTCTGACACCCCCTGTAGCTGGTTCGTATTTCTTTTCACTCTCCTCCTGTTTAAACTTTTACTCTTATGTACCCCCCCCACCCCCGCCACGCAGCAGTAGCGTACCGCCTTGGTTGGGTTGAAACATTTAAAAAATAAACGGAACTGCCACTGTTGCGTGGGGGGCTTCATAAAAGGTGAGTGAAGAGAAATAGGAACAGAACACTATGTACCCATGGTTAGTGTTCTGGGTTAATAATTACGAATTACGCAACTTTGATTTAGTCTTTCTACATTTTAATATTTTTGAATATTTTTTCAATATAAAATTTTAATTAAATTAAATTTTTATTTTCTTGTGTACATTTAGCCTTAATATATTCATTTATTTTTTTTACTCTTGTTATTAAAAAGCAGTAACTTAACAAGGATTTGACTCCTACGAACACTGAGTGAATTTAAATTCAAATCTATTAAACTGTCAATTTGAAAAATGCACCTGATAATTGCATAACGCATGAAACTCCGAGTCGTGCCATCGACATAG
>JBBBDQ010001115.1:287500-457500 GCA_037127315.1 Ascarosepion bandense
TGGTTCTAAGCTTTCGGCTCACATAGCTGTAACAATAATATTAATAATAATAGTGTACGTCAAAATAAACATATCACTATTAACTTATACTATTGCAACCAAATGCATAATAATTACAAACATGATGAAACAACACCCAAAAACATAATACGTAGAAATGTTAAACCAATAAATAATAATAATAATCAAATTAAACTGATCATATATTATAAAAAGTTTAAAACAATTGGCCTCATAGTCTCTAATAACCCTACAAGCACACAACTAAACCCTCTACAGAAAACCAATGTAGTGTACCAATTTACATGCCCGTTCAGAGATTGTATCTCTGGTACTAATAATAAACCCACTATATATTGGTTTTACTACAACCACTTTCTTCCGTAGACTTACCGGTCACCATTCTGATCAGAGTACAATTAAACAACATTTCTTAGAAAAACATAAACATGTAGGTAATATTAGACAGATTTTAGTCAACAATACAATAATCCTCACTCATACACACAGTAAAAAGAACTTTCAGATATTGGAGGCCATCTACATTAAATCCAAACAATCCACAATTAATAAAATCACGTTTAAATCCGGTTATAACACATTACATTGCATTTAAATATATGGTTCTGTTAACATTTCGAGCTCTCATGCGGTGTGACGTCATAGAACCGCATTACAAATTTACGAACTGCGTTTGCTACTTTTGGTAACTGTTGCTTAGCAAAGTTTTATGTCAACACAAGATAAAATCGTCACTGATGGTGGATGTTTTTATGTTAACATCCATATAAACTCTCTGAAGATGGCTCATGTAAGCCGAAAGCTTAGAACCAACTTAATAAAAAATTATCCAAATATGGGAGAATTTTTGTCTTTATTTCCACTTGAAATTAAAGCCAAAATAGGACGTTTAGAACGGCTCATGATTAAACATAATAGACATTCATTGTCTCTTATATTTAACAGTATATGTTTAGAATATATTGTGTATTTGAGCAACAATCTCTCTATTCATCTTGAGGTTTTTATTAGAATCCATTTTGCACATTTATAAATCTATCATTGGTCCACGCATTGAATACTGTTGCCATATTTGTTCGGGTGTTTCTGCTATTCATCTTAAGGTTCTCATCAGAATCCATTTTGCACATTTATAAATCTACCATACCTCTTTGCATTGATTATTATTGCCATATCTGGTCGGGTGTTCCTGCTATTCATCTTGAGGTTCTCATCAGAATCCATTTTGCACATTTATAAATCTACCATTTCTCTGTGCATTGATTAGTATTGCCATATCTGGTCGGGTGCTCCTGCTATTCATCTTGAAGTTCTCGTCAGAATCCATTTTGCACATTTGTAAATCTAACATTCCTCTGTGCATTGATTAGTATTGCCATATCTGGTCGGGTGCTCGTGCTATTCATTTTGAAGTTCTCGTCAGAATCCATTTTGCACATTTATAAATCTACTATTCCTGTGTACATTGATTGGTATTGCCATATCTGGTCTGGTGTTCCTGCTATTCATCTTGATGTTCTCATCAGAATCCATTTTGCACATTTATAAATCTACCATTCCTCTGTGTATTGATTATTATTGCCATATCTGGTTGGGTGTTCCTGCCATTCATCTTGAGGTTCTCATCAGAATCCATTTTGCACATTTATAAATCTACCATTCCTCTGTGCATTGATTATTATTGCCATATCTGGTTGGGTGTTTCTGCCATTCATCTTGAGGTTCTCGTCAGAATCCATTTTGCACATTTATAAATCTACCATTCCTCTGTGCATTGATGATTATTGCCATATCTGGTTGGGTGTTCCTGCTATTCATCTTGAGGTTCTCATCAGAATCCATTTTGCACATTTATAAATCTACCATTCCTCTGTGTATTGATTATTATTGCCATATCTGGTCGGGTGTTCCTGCTATTCATCTTGAGGTTCTCATCAGAATCCATTTTGCACATTTATAAATCTACCATTCGTCCGTGCA
Source organism: Ascarosepion bandense (assembly GCA_037127315.1). Classification (NCBI taxonomy): domain Eukaryota; kingdom Metazoa; phylum Mollusca; class Cephalopoda; order Sepiida; family Sepiidae; genus Ascarosepion; species Ascarosepion bandense. The sequence continues at coordinate 289,502 of JBBBDQ010001115.1, forward strand.
TTGAATACTGTTGCCATATTTGACCAGGTACTCTTGCTATTCATCTTGAGGTTCTCATCAGAATCCATTTTGCACATTTATAAATCTACCATTCGTCCGTGCATTGAATACTGTTGCCATATTTGACCAGGTACTCTTGCTATTCATCTTGAGGTTCTCATCAGAATCCATTTTGCACATTTATAAATCTACCATTCGTCCGTGCATTGAATACTGTTGCCATATTTGACCAGGTACTCTTGCTATTCATCTTGAGGTTCTCATCAGAATCCATTTTGCACATTTATAAATCTACCATTCGTCCGTGCATTGAATACTGTTGCCATATTTGACCAGGTACTCTTGCTATTCATCTTGAGGTTCTCATCAGAATCCATTTTGCACATTTATAAATCTACCATTCGTCCGTGCATTGAATACTGTTGCCATATTTGACCAGGTACTCTTGCTATTCATCTTGAGGTTCTCATCAGAATCCATTTTGCACATTTATAAATCTACCATTCGTCCGTGCATTGAATACTGTTGCCATATTTGACCAGGTACTCTTGCTATTCATCTTGAGGTTCTCATCAGAATCCATTTTGCACATTTATAAATCTACCATTCGTCCGTGCATTGAATACTGTTGCCATATTTGACCAGGTACTCTTGCTATTCATCTTGAGGTTCTCATCAGAATCCATTTTGCACATTTATAAATCTACCATTCGTCCGTGCATTGAATACTGTTGCCATATTTGACCAGGTACTCTTGCTATTCATCTTGAGGTTCTCATCAGAATCCATTTTGCACATTTATAAATCTACCATTCGTCCGTGCATTGAATACTGTTGCCATATTTGACCAGGTACTCTTGCTATTCATCTTGAGGTTCTCATCAGAATCCATTTTGCACATTTATAAATCTACCATTCGTCCGTGCATTGAATACTGTTGCCATATTTGACCAGGTACTCTTGCTATTCATCTTGAGGTTCTCATCAGAATCCATTTTGCACATTTATAAATCTACCATTCGTCCGTGCATTGAATACTGTTGCCATATTTGACCAGGTACTCTTGCTATTCATCTTGAGGTTCTCATCAGAATCCATTTTGCACATTTATAAATCTACCATTCGTCCGTGCATTGAATACTGTTGCCATATTTGACCAGGTACTCTTGCTATTCATCTTGAGGTTCTCATCAGAATCCATTTTGCACATTTATAAATCTACCATTCGTTCGTGCTTTGAATAATGTTGCCATATCTGACCGGCTGCTCCTGCTAGGCATCTCGAGTTTCTTGACAAATCGATCCCGACCTGACATCGCAACTTCAGACACTTTCTCATCGACGTGACGTGGCTTTCTTCTATCTGTTCTACAAATATTTTTCTTGTTAAATATAATTAACTCTTCTACTCGAACTGTTTCTTTTTTAGCTCTTCCCGCCTGTAGAATTCTCATTATCTTACTTGCTTCGCTGATCGCTACAATTTCCAAACAATTATATACATTAATTGATATCTTCTATTTTCATGAATCCAATTCATATTTTATCCTTTCTTTAATAACCCCTGTTCCCAATATTTTTTCTCACTGTAACCCCCTGCATTTCAGCCTTACTTGGAGTGAAATGATTTTTTTACAAAAAAGTGATAACATTGAGCATAGAATGAGAACAATCTACACCTGTCGATTGATTAAAGTGTTTTGGTTAAACATCCAACAGAAGCAGTATTTACATTATTCGGACTATTGTCCTCATCTTTGTTGACATTTGTACGACGCTTCGGTCGTTGTACGCTCCGGTCTTCTTCAGGTGCTAAGAATTTCGAACCGAACATTTTATTACAATCACTGGGGTATTTCATTCACCCTTGCGTAGTAATGCCTCGATTGGTAGTCATTAGTTATCTCACTCTAACCCTGCAAGTTACTTGTTTATCACTGTTGTAGCCTGGTATTGAACACACAACTGTTTGGGTCAAGTCACAGGACCTAACCAACGTCTATATCCATTGGGCCATGTTACGTTAAGAACACCTGAAAAAGGCCGGAGCGTAAAACGGACGAGACGAAACAAATGGCAACAAAGATTAGGACAATAGTCCGAATAATGTATACTGTAAATATTAGCTCATCTCAGAAATATAGACAAATAGAATGATCTATTATTAAACGTCGTACAAATGGCAACAAAGATGAGAACAATAGTCCGAATAATGTAAATAGTGTTAATACTACCTCATCTCAGAAATATAGACAAATAGAATGATCTATTATTAAACGTCGTACAAATGGCAACAAAGACGAAGACAATAGTCCGAATAATGTAAATACTGTAAATATTACCTCATTTCAGAAATATAGACAAATAGAATGATCTATTATTAAACGTCGTACAAATGGCAACAAAGATGAGGACAATAGTTCGAATAATGTAAATAGTGTTAATACTACCTCATCTCAGAAATATAGACAAATAGAATGATCTATTATTAAACGTCGTACGAATGGCAACAAAGACAAAGACAATAGTCCGAATAATGTAAATCCTGTAAATATTACCTCATCTCAGAAATATAGGCAAATAGAATGATCTATTATTAAACGTCGTACAAATGGCAACAAAGATGAGGACAATAGTCCGAATAATGTAAATCCTGTAAATATTACCTCATCTCAGAAATATAGACAAATAGAATGATCTATTATTAAACGTCGTACAAATGGCAACAAAGACGAGGACAATAGTCCGAATAATGTAAATACTGTAAATATTACCTCATCTCAGAAATATAGACAAATAGAATGATCTATTATTAAACGTCGTACAAATGGCAACAAAGACGAGGACAATAGTCCGAATAATGTAAATACTGTAAATACTACCTCATCTCATAAATATAAACAAATAGAATGATCTATTATTAAACGTCGTACAAATGGCAACAAAGATGAGGACAATAGTCCGAATAATGTAAATACTGTAAATATTACCTCATCTCAGAAATATAGACAAATAGAATGATCTATTATTAAACGTCGTACAAATGGCAACAAAGATGAAGACAATAGTCCGAATAATGTAAATATTGTAAATATTACCTCATCTCAGAAATATAGACAAATAGAATGATCTATTATTAAACGTCGTACAAATGGCAACAAAGATGAGGACAATAGTCGGAATAATGTAAATACTGTAAATATTACCTCATCTCAGAAATATAGACAAATAGAATGATCTATTATTAAACGTCGTACAAATGGCAACAAAGATGAGGACAATAGTCCGAATAATGTAAATACTGTAAATATTACGTCATCTCAGAAATATAGACAATCCTACAAAAAGGTTATCAAAAGCAGAATATACCGATAGCCAAAATGTCAAAACTATGACAACCAATTATATAGAGATAAGTTCAAATAAAATCAGTGATAATTACTCATTTCAGAAAGTCAGACCCAAGAAAACCACTAAACACTCCATATCTGCAAATACTATATCCTGAATTTAATACTAGATTATATATTAATATTTATCGATGTTTTAAAATACCAAAGAAGTTAAATACCAAAATAAACAATTTTCTTCTTTGTATCAAAATAGTGAAGTGTTTCATAACTTTAAGTTCAATTAACTATATAGGAATATTTTAAAGTTTTACAGGACGCGTTCTAGAAAGTGCGCAAATTATTAAGAGACAGGAAAATTTCGGTAAAAGCAAAGAAGAGAATACTCGATTGCTATGTGATATCAGTTCTTCAATATGGCAGTGAATGCTGGACAATATCATCAAAGATGAAAGAAAAACTTTAAGCAGCTGAAATATAGTTCTACAGAAGGATGATGCGGATATCGTGGATCGAGCATGTGAGCAATGACGAGGTTTGGGAAATGATGGAAACGAAAAGGAAATTAATACTGAGCATCAGCAAGAGACAGCTGAAGTTCCTGGGACATGAAATAAGGAAGGAGGGTTTGGAGAATCTGATACTAACAGGACATATAGAGGGAAAAAAGACCGAGGAAAGCAGCAGATAGCATATTTGGAGGATCTAATCAGGTGGATGATGGAACGAAGGTTGCGTGGAGAAACAGGAGAAAGCGTGCTAAGAGCAATGATAGGGAGACGTGGAAAGCTATGATCGCCTACGTCCTGAAAGGACAAGGTACATAGAAGAAGAAGAAATATACTACCATCGTGCCTGGAATAGAATAAAGTGTGGTAGATAGAAAATTAAAAATTAAAAATAATACTTTTCTCTTCTTCACTTTTAGAAAAATTGACAAGGATGTATGAAATCCTAATTTTGCTGAATAGAAAAAGGATTAACCCCGTAGTGAAATAAAAAGTCGAAATCTGATTTCGCGATACGATGTTAAATTAATTTTCTAACCAATGAAAGGAAGCAATTTGCAAAACTGAGAAAAGTGAGTAATCCAGTGTAAAAAAGCAAAATAGCTATAAAAATAGAAAGAAAGTTGAAGCAGTCAGTCAGATGGGAGCAGAAATTAGAGACGAGACAGCAAGATGTGACTAAAGAAATTTTAATCTGCCGACTAAACATATAAGGTCCCGACACACATTCGTTCTCCTTCTTCACTCGTGCTATTTCTTTTTACTTCTTCTTCTCCATCCTCAGAATTTCCGTAGTCAACAAAGAAGAAGAAGACAACAACAAGATGCATCAACAACAAGATACATCAACTGACTCCAAAATATTGACGTCCGATAAGTACAATTTCTTATTCTAAATATTTCTAAATCTAAGTATTTTGAAGGCTATTCTATGCCTTGATTTACATATAAAATGTATTGTTGGTCATTTTGCTATGGATGTATTATAGGTAATTGCATTTAAATTTCTAAATTAAAGGTAAGTTAAAAGTACATGGCTATAAAATTAAAGGAAAAACAAGTCTTCAAAAGTCTTCACATGACAAAATAATTTTTTTTATATTCATATCACTCCAAACAAGGCATTTTTATTGCCACTGTTTTGTAGGGGGTTTAGGTCCCACCCTTTTACAGTTAAACAAATAAGATGTAACCGTAAATTCTACTCCAACAGCTTCTTTTCTCGCGCTTCCCGCCTGTGGAACTCCCTTCCACAAGTCTGCTTTCCCGACAGTTACAATCTCCAGGTGTTTAAATGTAGGGTCAATAGACACCTCCTATCACACTAACTCCCAACTATTCTCACAACACTCTCATCTACCCAACCCTCATTCTCGGTATCCTCACCCGCCTATCACCCACCCTCTGTTATGTCCTATATTTAACCAGCCTTTCTCCTCTCTACGTAGCCCCCTGCACAGTAGTGGCAGTGACATGCCTTGCTCGGGGTGAAACGCTTATATATAAAAAAAAAAAAAAAAATAGAGAGAGTTATGAGAAAGAGTGACTGGTTATAGGCAGTGTCAGGAAGTGGGTAAGAGAAGGATGAGAATACTGATGGAAGTGAAGTGGACGGAGAAAGAAGCATGAGAGAGAGGGGGGATGCAGGTTAGTGAGATAGGGGATGACTACTGACTTTGCATTTAAATTTACTTGTAGATTATAGCTGTCGGGAAAGCAAGTAAATGGAAGGGAATTCCACAGGCGGGCAATGCGAGAAAAAAAGCTGTTGGAGTAGAATATACGCTTACAATTTATTGGTTTCACAGTAATAGAGTGGGACCTAGTAGCTAATCTTCTGGCTCGAGTAAATTTGTATATAGGGGGCACCAGTGAGCAGAAGCCGTGAAAGTATTTGTAGAAGAGACAGAGGGAAGCCATATTTTTTGGTGAGAAAGTGGCTGTATTCGAGCTGGCAAGTTGGGATCGATCACATTACAGATACTCCGTTGGATTTTGTCAATGACTCCTAGATGGATAGCAGGAGCACCCGACCAGATATGGCAGCAGTTTTCAATGCAAAATTATATAAAAATACAATTCTGTATTGTTTCAATTGTCAGTTAAATGCCATACGTGATACACGCTTTAGGCGATCATGTCTCGAAAGAGACATGACTGACTGGGCAGAAAATTATCCCGCAGTAGATTGCCATTACTTTCTGCGGTAGACTAGTTGCCGACCAAGGCTATAGAACCCAATCTCTCCTATTATTTAACCCATAACTGGAAGGAAGAGACGGATTAAAACCTTTCTCAAGGGTATTTGCGCGTAAGTGAATGCAATGAATTCAACTGGAATTCGAACTCGGCTCCCCGATTTCTCGTTCCGAGCCGATATCAAATGCAACACAACGCACATTACTTACCTTAAAAAACTCAATACATAGTCTGTATCTCCATTTCTTGCCACGGCACTTGCCTTGGAAACGAACACATGGTTACAATCTCTGGGGTACATTGTTCTCATTCTATGTGAAATGCCACTTCTGATAGCCAGGTAGTTATCTCTCTTTAACTTAACAAGTTGGTATTTTTACTCTAAAAATATATTTTGTAAATTCTGTGTTTTTTTTATTGATTGCGTTTACACTATTTGCCTATATCTGGGATCCTAACAGGTGCTACCACCCCAAATCATGGCAGAATTGGGAACAGAATCGATTAAGTGTTGCTCACGCTCCTCAAAATCTTCAATTAGAGGCCCTGATGCCGGATAAAGTTTGTCATCACACCCAGGACGGAAGAAGACTGTAGATATTGATTGACATTGCATTTCAATATGGGGAGATTAAAGTTGTCTTGGAGGCAAGAAATGTGATAGAAAAAAAAACCGGTTACATTTAACCATTTCACCTATAAAAGGACGAGACCTTACATCCAATCTAGCAATCTGTTTCCATTTTGACGTGTAACTGTTGTTTTCATTTCTTTCCTAGCCAGCTTAGTGGGTCTTACCCAGTTTTTGGCGTCAGTCAACGCCTATAGAGATATGTCCGGTCCGTGGTGATCTAGACGAGGGCACCGTTGTATGTTTCTAATTTGACGAGTATCATATTGCTTATCCAAGATAAACGGATAAAAAATAAACGTATATTTTCATATTTATTTGATATCAATTATTAATTCGAAGTAACCTTTCTGTGTTTGACCTTTACCTGAAAAGGTTCGTTTGCAACTTGAGGGTACTTTTAATCATTCAGTTTTGTAAACAACTTTGTTTACATAGAGAAGCGTTTTTTTTACCAAAATTGAAACCAAAATAAAACTAAAATAAGAAAGTAAATAAAACCGGTAGTTTTCTGTAATTGGTATCTGCTTAGCCGTGATCTGTAAGACGAAAGATGCAAATATTTGCGTCGAAAGAACTGGAATGGTGTGTTTGTTTTCCCCACGTTTATTTTTAAATCTTTTCACACCAAGTAAAGCACGCCACTAAAACCCAGGGGGTTACTGGGTGTCAGTGAACATGAGAATGAATTCATTATTGAGGAGAGAAAAATAAAAGAACAGGTATTAGGAAAACAGAAGATAACCATTGACATTGCATTTACATTATTGGAGATCAAAGTTGACTCGGAAGGAAAAATCCTAAAACGGTTTTTGTAAGCGAGAGAAGAAACTGTTACATGGAACTTACGATTACATCTAACCATTTCAGCCGTAGAATAATGAAACCTAGCTGCCAATCTAGTACTGCACTTAAATTCATAAAGTCTAGGTACCATAGAGGAAAGTTCATCAGAACAATTATCATGAAAGTATTCTTAGGGAAGGTTACATCCAGCCATTTCAAGTGTAAAATGATGAGACCTTGCCACCAATCTAGTACTGCACTTAAATTCATAAAGTCTAGGTACCATAGAGGAAAGTTCATCAGAACAATTATAATGAAAGTATTCTTAGGTAAGGTTACATCCAGCCATTTCAAGTGTAAAATGATGAGACCTTGCCACCAATCTAGTACTGCACTTAAATTCATAAAGTCTAGGTACCATAGAGGGAAGTTCATCAGAACAATTATCATGAAAGTATTCTTAGGGAAGGTTACATCCAGCCATTTCAAGTGTAAAATGATGAGACCTTGCCACCAATCTAGTACTGCACTTAAATTCATAAAGTCTAGGTACCATAGAGGAAAGTTCATCAGACAAATTTTCATGAAAGTATTCTTAGGTAAGGTTACATCTAGCCATTTCAAGTGTATAATGATGAGACCTTGCCACCAATCTAGTACTGCACTTAAATTCATAAAGTCTAGGTACTATAGAGGAAAGTAAATCAGAACAATTATCATGAAAGTATTCTTAGGGAAGGTTAGATTCAGCCATTTCAAGTGTAAAATGATGAGACCTTGCCACCAATCTAGTACTGCACTTAAATTCATAAAGTCTAGGTACCATAGAAGAAAGTTCATCAGAACAATTATCATGAAAGTATTCTTAGAGAAGGTTACATCTAGCCATTTCAAGTGTAAAATGATGAGACCTTGCCGCCAATCTAGTACTGCACTTAAATTCATAAAGTCTAGGTACCATAGAGGGAAGTTTATCAGAACAATTATCATGTAAGTATTCTTAGGGAAGGTTACATCTAGCCATTTCAAGTGTAAAATGATGAGACCTTGCCGCCAATCTAGTACTGCACTTAAATTCATAAAGTCTAGGTACCATAGAGGAAAGTTCATCAGAACAATTATCATGAAAGTATTCTTAGGTAAGGTTACATCTAGCCATTTCAAGTGTAAAATGATGAGACCTTGCCGCCAATCTAGTACTGCACTTAAATTCATAAAGTCTAGGTACCATAGAGGGAAGTTTATCAAAACAATTATCATGAAAGTATTCTTAGGGAAGGTTACATCTAGCCATTTCAAGTGTAAAATGATGAGACCTTGCCACCAATCTAGTACTGCACTTAAATTCATAAAGTCTAGGTACCATAGAGGGAAGTTCATCTGAACAATTATCATGAAAGTATTCTTAGGGAAGGTTACATCTAGCCATTTCAAGTGTAAAATGATGAGACCTTGCCACCAATCTAGTACTGCACTTAAATTCATAAAGTCTAGGTACCATAGAGGTAAGTTTATCAGAACAATTATCATGAAAGTATTCTTAGGGAAGGTTACATCTAGCCATTTCAAGTGTAAAATGATGAGACCTTGCCGCCAATCTAGTACTGCACTTAAATTCATAAAGTCTAGGTACCATAGAGGAAAGTTCATCAGAACAATTATCATGAAAGTATTCTTAGGGAAGGTTACATCTAGCCATTTCAAGTGTAAAATGATGAGACCTTGCCACCAATCTAGTACTGCACTTAAATTCATAAAGTCTAGGTACCATAGAGGAAAGTTCATCAGAACAATTATCATGAAAGTATTCTTAGGGAAGGTTACATCTAGCCATTTCAAGTGTAAAATGATGAGACCTTGCCACCAATCTAGTACTGCACTTAAATTCATAAAGTCTAGGTACCATAGAAGAAAGTTCATCAGAACAATTATCATGAAAGTATTCTTAGGGAAGGTTAGATCCAGCCATTTCAAGTGTAAAATGATGAGACCTTGCCACCAATCTAGTACCGCACTTAAATTCATAAAGTCTAGGTACCATAGAGGAAAGTTCATCAGAACAATTATAATGAAAGTATTCTTAGGTAAGGTTACATCCAGCCATTTCAAGTGTAAAATGATGAGACCTTGCCACCAATCTAGTACTGCACTTAAATTCATAAAGTCTAGGTACCATAGAGGAAAGTTCATCAGAACAATTATCATGAAAGTATTCTTAGGGAAGGTTACATCCAGCCATTTCAAGTGTAAAATGATGAGACCTTGCCACCAATCTAGTACTGCACTTAAATTCATAAAGTCTAGGTACCATAGAGGGAAGTTCATCAGAACAATTATCATGAAAGTATTCTTAGGGAAGGTTACATCTAGCCATTTCAAGTGTAAAATGATGAGACCTTGCTACCAATCTAGTACTGCACTTAAATTCATAAAGAAAACTTGATTTTGTTTCGCTGATTTTTCAATACCAAGCTATAGCAGTTGTGAACAAATAACTTTTATATATATATATATATAAGTTAGTCTGTGAGTGTAACATTTTTTTACTTTTAAACACTCTTGTGTAATTACATGTGTACACCCCCTTCCATTTTATGTGTTTTTTTTTCAATAAATTTATTTTTAAACGAGTTCCATATCTCCCAGCATTGTAAATAATTTAATTTATTTTGCCTTGTCCTTTTCCTTAATTCCCTTAAAATTAAAGCCAACGTGAACCCTTGAAAAGAGTTGGCCGAAAGGTTCCTCGGGTTTATATATATATATATATATAAATTCTACTTCTACTCCACAGCTTCTTTTCTCGCATTTCCCGCCTGTTGAATTCCCTTCCGTTTGCTTGGTTCCTCGACAGCTACAATCTCTGGGAGTTTAAGTGTAAAGTCAATAGTCATCTCCTATCTTGCTAACTTGAATTCTCTCTCCACTGCTTCTTGCTCCGTCCACTCCAATCTCAAAATCTTAACCTTTTTCTTACCCACTTCCTGACACGCTTTGTAACCTGTAACACTTTCCCATAACCTTTCTTCTATGTAACCCTCTGTGCACCAGTGGCAGTAAACTGCCTTGCTTGGTATGATTATAATATAAATATATATATATATATATATATATATATATATATATATATATATATATCGTTCATTCAGCCATGAATTAAAACATTCTCAGTTATTGGGCGTGTATAATGATAGACACGCTAAAACGTTTGCCTCCTTCGAACGAGCGCTCATAGTTCAGAGGTAGAATCGTCGACTGACGCCAATTCGGTCGAGGTTCAATCCTGGGCAAAAAAAAGCAATTGGATGTCTAACCGTACAGATGAGCTGTGATACAACGAAACAGATCTGTCTGCGGATGACTCTCTCTCTCTCTCTCTCTCTCTATATATATATATATATATGTGTGTGTGTGTGTGTATGTGTTTATAATTTGTTACATTTATGATTGCTCGGATCTTCTAACCGTTGGCCACAATATCATTTTTGCATAATTCCTTGTGAGCAATGCATTCCACTCAATCGTACGGGATTTTATTTCATTTTAAGACCATTTGACGCATAAGTTTCTTTGCCTCCTTTTTTGTGCTTGAGTAGAATCATTGTGGGTCTTTCTCATTTCGTAGAAGTGATAGGATTTAATTGTCCACATCAGGTCAAACATTAAAAAAAAAACAAGTATTTAAATTTTGGTTCAATCAATAAAAAATACACCAGAAGGCCGACTGTGCTAGAAGCAAGTCACTTATAGCCTTCCAATTATTGGTCGTAGACTTTAATAATGATTTTAAACAAACATAAATAAAAATGAAAATAAAATGGCGCCCGTTATTTACCACCGAACATTACGTATGACTCACCAAATATCGGAAAGCTTACGTCTTGTCTGCTACATAAAAAAAACTATTTTTTTTTATTAAACTTGATGGAGACATCAGCAGCAGGGTTCTGTCCAGAATTTCGAATGAAAAAAATGTTCTCTGTTTTATGACGACGCTTACTGCTAAAACTGTCGGGAGACTAAAAGCCTGTCTTTTTTTCGCTCCTACAGTTACAGAAACCGGAAACCTTAAAATTTGCTTTACCGTTTTGCGTTTTATACCCTGACAGCTGAGCTTTTAGCACAAATCATCCAATTGACATTACGATTCCTTTTTTCTCGGTAATTCTGATCAAATAATTTTCATCCATTTTTTTAATAGTGCAGATAACCCAGAAAGGGAACTAGATCAAATTTATGTCTGATTTCGTCCCAAAAGACCATCAGATTTCATATGCTTTTAGTTTTATACATATTTAAAACAAAAACAAAAATAGCTTTCAGTCTGCTACATTAACAGAACATGTCAAGTATATATGGTTTTGAACCTCAAAAATCATGTGCCAATATTCGTTAAAATTACAACTCAGGATCCGTTGATATTTGTGTTAGGGTGTTTAATCAGATTTTTATTGATCATTTGTCATGATTTTTTTATTGATCATTTGTAATGATTTTTTATTGATCATTTGTGATGATTTTTATTGATCATTTGTAATGATTTTTTTATTGATCATTTGTAATGATCTTTTTATTGATCATTTGTGATGATTTTTATTGAACATTTGTAATGATTTTTATTGAACATTTGTAATGATTTTTTATTAATCATTTGTAATGATTTTTATTGATCATTTGTAATGATCTTTTTATTGATCATTTGTGATGATTTTTATTCATCATTTGTAATGATTTTTATTGAACATTTGTAATGATTTTTTATTAATCATTTGTAATGATTTTTTATTCATCATTTGTAATGATTTTTATTGATCATTTGTAATGATTTTTATTGATCATTTGTAATGATTTTTTTAATTGATCATTTTAATGATTTTTATTGATCATTTGTAATGATTTTTTTATTGATCATTTGTAATGATTTTTATTGATCATTTGTAATGATTTTTTTAATTGATCATTTGTAAGGATTTTTTTATTGATCATTTGTAATGATTTTTCTTGATCATTTGTAATGATTTTCTTGATCATTTGTAATGATTTTTATTGATCATTTGTAATGATTTTTTTATTGATCATTTGTAATGATTTTTTATTGATCATTTGTGATGATTTTTATTGATCATTTGTAATGATTTTTTATTGATCATTTGTAATGATCTTTTTATTGATCATTTGTGATGATTTTTATTGAACATTTGTAATGATTTTTATTGAACATTTGTAATGATTTTTTATTAATCATTTGTAATGATTTTTATTGATCATTTGTAATGATCTTTTTATTGATCATTTGTGATGATTTTTATTGATCATTTGTAATGATTTTTATTGAACATTTGTAATGATTTTTTATTAATCATTTGTAATGATTTTTTATTCATCATTTGTAATAATTTTTATTGATCATTTGTAATGATTTTTATTGATCATTTGTAATGATTTTTTTAATTGATCATTTTTAATGATTTTTATTGATCATTTGTAATGATTTTTTTATTGATCATTTGTAATGATTTTTATTGATCATTTGTAATGATTTTTTTAATTGATCATTTGTAAGGATTTTTTTATTGATCATTTGTAATGATTTTTCTTGATCATTTGTAATGATTTTCTTGATCATTTGTAATGATTTTTATTGATCATTTGTAATGATTTTTTATTGATCATTTGTAATGATTTTTATTGATCATTTGTAATGATTTTTTTATTGATCATTTTTAATGATTTTTATTGATCATTTGTAATGATTTTTTTATTGATCATTTGTAATGATTTTTTTAATTGATCATTTGTAATGATTTTTTATTGATCATTTGTAATGATTTTTATTGATCATTTGTAATGATTTTTTTATTGATCATTTGTAATGATTTTTTATTGATCATTTGTAATGATTTTTATTGATCATTTGTAATGATTTCTTTTATTGATCATTTGTAATGATTTTTTATTGATCATTTGTAACGATTTTTATTGATCATTTGTAATGAATTTTATTGATCATTTGTAATGATTTTTTTATTGATCATTTGTAATAATTCTTTTATTGATCATTTGTAATGATTTTTTCTTGATCATTTGTAATGATTTTTATTGATCATTTGTAATGATTTTTATTGATCATTTGTAATGATTGTCATTGATCCTTTGTAATGATTTTTATTGATCATTTGTAATGATTTTTTATTGATCATTTGTAAATGATTTTTTTGATCATTTGTAATGATCTTTTTATTGATCATTTGTTATGATTTTTTTATTAATCATTTGTAAGGATTTTTTTATTGATCATTCGTAATGATTTTTCTTGATCATTTGTAATGATTTTCTTGATCATTTGTAATGATTTTTATTGATCATTTGTAACGATTTTTATTGATCATTTGTAATGATTTTTTATTGATCATTTGTAATGTTTTTTATTGATCATTTGTAATGATTTTTATTGATCATTTGTAATGATTTTTTTATTGATCATTTGTAATGATTTTTATTGGTCATTTGTAATGATTTTTTATTGATCGTTTGTAATAATTGTTATTGATCCTTTGTAATGATTTTTATTGATCATTTGTAATGATTTTTTATTGATCATTTGTAATGTTTTTTATTGATCATTTGCAATGGTTTTTATTGATCATTTTTAATGAATTTTATTGATCATTTGTAATGATTTTTATTGATCATTTGTAATGATTTTTATTGATCATTTGTAATGATTTTGCAATGAACAAAAAAGTAACGGAAGTATAAAAATGCATCTTTATTGTAAAAAATGTCAGCAATATATTTTAATATTAAAAACAATTAACGGCAACACATTAAAAAACATATTACCAGTAATACAGTTTTGAAAAACGAAAAAACATTAACAACAATACAATTTTGTAAATATATGAAACAATAGTATTCGTCTATATTTCTGAGATGAGTTAGTATTTACAGTATTTACATTATTGCAATATGAACTCTGGTAAAAAAGGGTTACTGGACATTAGGCTTATAAATCCCAAACATCCAGTTGTTCTTGTCCTTAAAGACACATGAACCAGTGGATATAGGCGTTGGTTAGTTCCTGTGACTTGACCCAAAGAGTTGTGAGTTTAATACCAGGCTACAGAAGAGGTGAACAAGTAATTTTCAGATTAGAGAGAGATAATTCATGACTTCTAATCGAGACTTTACGCAAGGAATGCGGATTATATACTCAACTGATTGTAATAAAGTGTTTGGTTCGAAATTCCTAGCACCTGAGGAACGTCGGAGCGTACAACGGCCGAAACGTCGTACAAATGGCAATATAGACGAGGACAATAGTCTGAATAATGTAAATACTATATATGAAAAAATTACCAACAATACAATTTTGGAAAAAAAATATATACCAGTAAAACAATTTTGTACAATTTTTTTAGGAAGATTAATAAATTCATGTACAAAAATGTATTGCTGGTATTTGAAAAATGTATTGATGTTATTTTTTTATTTTTACTGTATTAATTTATTGTATTTATATGGTTTTAACGTCAGTCTGACAGTTAAATCTTCTATTCAATCTCTTTAGTTACAAATTGTTAGTTATGAAATATATTGTTGGTCAGTTTATTTTTATTATGTATTCTTGATATTTTTTAATATCAAAAAGTGTCACTGGTAATTTTTACTATAAAAAGTATTGAAATTGAGGACAAAAGTGATTATCAAAATTCAGGAATTAATGAAAGTGTTATTTTGAGTAAATAGATATCACACACACACACACACACACACACACATACACACACACACACACACACACACAGAGTCGCCGACTGAGGCCATTTCGGTCGGGTTTCAATCCTGGGTAAAAAAGCAATCGGAGTCTAACCGTACTGATGAGCTGTGATACGGCGAAACAGATCTGTCTGCGGATGACAATATATATATATATAAGAAAAATTAAGGCAGACACGTTATTTCATGGTAAATAGGAAGCATAGGTCTATTTCAAGCGAACCATCATCAGCTTCCGTCATTATTGTACAAAAGATTTTACACGAATGAAATTCACAGAGACCTAAAAGAACCCAAATAAAAATAAAGGTCGCTCTTTTAAAAGAGACAATTTTATTATATTTGCTCTATATATATTTATATACATATATATTTAGAGCTCTCTTAGTTATCCTACCACTGTATGTACAGGATTGGTATCTTCTATATCTACACCGCATGCTGACACACACACACACACACACACACACACACACACACACACATACATATATATATATATATATATATACATATATATATATATATATATATATATATATTAAAAAACAGAAATAGGATTGTTTCAACCAGAGAAATTATAACAGAATAAAAAGTGCGAGAACGTCTTGTTGTTTTTTTTTTTTTTGTTTGTTAATTTTTTCGCATTCGAATTTCACGTTTCTGTGTGTGTGTCATAGGTTTGTCATGTTGTTTTTGTTATATTGTCAGATAATGGACCCTCCCTCCAATATTAATAAGAGTTAACAGAAAGTACTTGGGAAATTCATAAGAATTCTTCAGTAGAACTACTAAGCAGTTGATATTAGTCGACAGTTAGCCGAATACTAAGGAGTCAGCTTACAGTTGAAGATTACCAAGTTCCTAACATTTTGGGTACATACAGCCGATTAGCAACCGACATAGCACGATTATAACCTTCAGTGAGAAAACTACTCCACAGCAGTTTTGTTGTAATTTTTTATAAATATTTTTTCCTGCATCATGAGTGTCTCAGAATCTGTATTTTGGTAGATAGGCATTAGTCTTAATTTACCTCTACTGCACTCATGTAAATGTTGCGAGACGTACAATATCCTGTTATTGGCGAGTTTAATGTTACTTCTGTGCAGAGCTACTCTTTTCTTCAGGCCTTGTGTCGCCCCCACGTATATTTTTGCGCATTCATTGCATTTTAGAGCATAAGTTACTTTTTTAGAGGTTGCAGCACAGATCTGTTTTTATTTCGAATGTAGATGTGTTTTCCTTCTATTATTATGTTGCATACCCTCGCATCTTTTTTTGTTGCATTTTGTGACCCCCTGTGTTGTGTGTTGCTCGAATTTTGATGAGGTTAGAACTTTTTTTGTTAATTTTTGTGTTGGCGTTTGCCATTAGTTCTTTGAGTTTTCTTTAAGATTTCCTTTAGCTTATTTTTGTTGAGTAATTCTATGTGTGTTTTGATTTTTGTAAATAATTCTGGATTGTTTTTGTTGTGTGTGGAAACGTATGCTAGAATGTTTTCTTCTTTTTCATGTTTTTTTTTTGTTGTTGTTGTTTTTTAGGTTTCGGAGAGATTCTAATGGTATTTCTTTTGCAAGTTAGAAATTCTTGTTTATTAGTTGAGTAGGGTATCATCTCATTTGATATTTTTGTCGTTCCTTTTCTTTGGAGTTACTTTAGACGTATTTTACAAAGAGTTTCGTCATCTACTATTGTGCAAATTCGTCGTGCTAGGGAGTAGGGGATGGATTATATATATATATATATATATATATATATATATATATATATATATATATGTAGTCATTCGTAGACAGATCTGTTTCGCTGTATCACAGCTCATTAGTACGGTTAGACATCCGATTGCTTTTAACCCAGGATTGAAACCCGACTGACTATGGGCGCTCGGTAGAAGGAGGCAGACATTTAGCTTATGTATCATACGCCAATAGCCAATAGCCAGAGTGCTCTAATTCATTACTGAATGAGCGATACGTAGATGCTAGAGTAGCTACTGTTTTTTCAAAGTGTACCATTCTTCTAGAGTGCTCAATCAGGCTGTGAGAGCATAAATAGTCATCCGCAGACAGATCTGTTTTACTGTATTACAGCTCATCAGTACGGTTAGACGTCCGATTATATGTATACAGGATCGACCATATATATATATATATATATATATATATATATATAATACAGGTTTCGTTGAATAATATAGACAATTTTTGTCTATTTATTTTGTGTAGGATTCTTTCGTATAATCTGATAAGCTTGATAGTGCTGTCGTTAAAAGACGATAGGAAGAAGGAAAGACAAGGGCAAGCAACGCGTGGCTTACATGATGGAGTTGGGCAGATGGATGACGGAACGAGGGTGAAGTGATATTTGAAGAAGGGGTGTTAATAGCTACAAGGGATAGGGATATGTAAAAGCCATTATCGCCTATGTCCGGAAAGGACACGGCACAAAGAAGAAGAAGAAGAAGAAGAAGAAGAAGAAGAAGAAGAAGAAGAAGAAGAAGAAGAAACATCAAGATCGTAATATGAGCTCTGACAAAAAAAATTATTACTGAGGCATTAAATTTATTAGTCAAAAATATTCATACACTGATGAGCTCAAGGACTTATGGACCAATGGATAAAAGCGTTTTTTGAGCCAAAGAGTTGGTAGTTCAATCCCTGACTAGAGAAGTGAATAAAAACCTTACAGTGTTGAGCTAAATGGCGATAATTAAGAGATCTGAAAGTGGCATGACACACAAAACGAGAAGAATCTAACCTGGGATCCAAATAAAGGATTCGGTTCAAAATTTTAATCAACTGAAGATGGTCGGAACATACAGCGTTCGAAACATTGTGAACATGGCATCAAAAAATGAGGACAAAACTCTAAACGATGTAAATAATTACAATACCACATCTCAGAAATATCGACAAAGGTTTTTTTTTTTATACAGGGTTTTCATAAAGTTCGTGTGCATTTTAAAAATGTATAACTTTATTTGTATTTGTTATAGAAATAATCTGTAAAAAATATTATAAAGTTTTTGTATAGTTATTGAATAATTCTTTGCAACAAAAATTAGCAACATTCTATCTAAACGTATTTATAAATGGAACTTTGTCTCTCTGTCTGTGTGTGTGTCTGTGTGTGTGTCTGTGTGTGTGTCTGTGTGTGTCCCCGTTACCTATAGACTCAGAAACGGCTGAATCGATTTTCTTGAAAATTCACACAGTTGTACTATAAGCGTCTGCGAGTATTCTTAGTTAGGTTTTGTGTCAAGGTAACCCCGAAAAATATCGAAAATCGATAATCGAAAAAATCCGGTTATAGAAGGAGTGATCCGATTTTAATCAAATTTGATACACTCATAGACAATGTTTCAAGGTTGCAGTTCTTACAATAGCACAGAAAATAGATAATATATATTCGATCAATGAATTGGAGCACTCTAGCTATTGGCCGAGTTTATACGCGCTAAAAAGCCTGCCTTCTTCTGCCTGTAAATCGTTTTCAGCAACGTTATTAAACATTCCCTGATGGCGAGAAAAAAGATTTAAATCTAGATATACTGACATTTGTGTGTCGCGATATAAAGCGAATAAATTTAAAAAATGAATTAAATTATATTACGCTCTACGATCTATGTTCTATTGAGCACTTTATAAAAAAGTACATTAAGGAGAACTCTGGATTCTAAACCTATTGGTTCTTTTCATATATATATATATTGTAATGGTTTATAAAGGCATAGTATCACTAGATAAAAATTATCGTGTTTTCGAGCACCACCCCTCCTCTTCTGGTGATTTGTGGAACTTTTACAATACACTATATATATATAGACAGATGAATAAGGAACGAAGTAAATAATTACAACGTTCAAAGCATTAATTTAAAACAGTGCTCAATATAGAAATGCAGCTATGAATATTTATTATAAATAATATTTTAGAACATGTAAAAACTACAATCTACTACAAAAGTGTACTTTTGTAAGAAGATTGTAGTTTTTTACATGTTTTAAAATATAATTTATAATATATATATATATATATATATATATATATATATATATATAATTCTTTTTATGCTTATGGGGAGAGAGACAATAGCGAAGCAGCGTCGGCTCAGTTTATTCTCTTTACTGCCAGTTATTAAACTTTACTACCAGTTATGTAAGCTCAAAAACAAAAAGTGTTCAACATTTGGATATTTTTTATTATGCTGGTTCTGAGCTCTTTTGGCTCACATGAGCCATCTTCAGAAAGGTTACAGGGACGTTAACATAAAGACATCCACCATCAAAGATTATGTTTTTGATATGAAACATTGGTATGCAACTATATATATATATATATATATATATATATATATATATATATATATATATATATAAATGAAATGATTTGTTTGGATATTACTTTTTGATCGATACTCGTATTTAAGTAGATATTCCGTTTATAATCAAATAGTTTTATATATTTATTTCTACTGGCCTGATGAATTACGATAATTTTTGTTACGAAAATGTGTGCCATTTGGCAGGATTCGAACCTGCGATCTTTATCCATACAGGGGAAGATACCAAATGATCTGGCGTGTCTTAGACCTAACGACCATGAATGAATTACGATGAAATGAAAATTGTATTATATAGGATTGATTTAAATACGTTTTGACTTATACATAATACGGTTTGATTTATAAACAGAATATTTACTTAAATTCGAGTGTCGATCAAAAATAATGTTCAAACAAATCATTACAAATTGTCGGTTGTATAGAACTAGTTTCGTTATTCTTCGTTAATATATATATATATATATATATATATAAAGTAAAAAAGGATTAATTCAATGATGTTGAATGACCATTTCGATATGAGTTTCTGAAAGGATTTTCTGTTGCTGAGGTGATGTGTTATCCCCCGTGGGGATCTTCATATCGAAATGGTCATTCAACATCATTGAATTAATCCTTTCTTAATTTATATTTGCTCTGTCATATTTTATTACATGGAGCTCTCTTCCTGTATCATTTTTTAATATTAAAATAAAATTTTTAATATTAATTAGGATCGGGATTTTGGAATTTACCTTCCTGCTTTTGTCCCTTGGATTAAAGTATCTGAATTAAAAAAAAAAAAAAAATATATATATATATATATATATATATATATATATATATATATATTTCCCTCTTCTCACACTGAAGGGTTTGGACTTATTTTTCTTACGTCTCAATGTAAGATACTCAATAGTAGGGAAATCAATATATGTGTTGCCGTCGCTTCAGACGACATATCCTCATAAGTATTTTGCCGCCATTTTTTGAAAGCAAGGACCCACTTGTAGTATATATAAAGACGTAGTCTATTTTTACACCGTGGCGTCAACAACGTCTTTAAATGTTTTTAAAATCCTGCAGAGTTGGTCCAATCAATAGTTACTACAAGAAGACACCTAATTAGGACAGTGTTTATTCAGTTCCCAAAACAATGAAATCTGTCCGTCAGCATAATGTACAAGTTTATAACGAACATCGTACAATACCAACATAGATTACGACATTAAAGAAACATTTAAAACTAGGCTCTATTAAGGCTTTACGCTATTAAGATTTTTTTTTCATTTTTATCCGATTCTTTTCTGTCATTAAGCGTGGACATCAATAGAGTTTGCCGTCTTCTTATGCCTCTGATGTTAAACGACACAGACCGGCTGGTGACACATGACCAACTCAAAAAGGAAAAAAAAATCGGTTTTTACTGCCATTAACACGAACATCAAAGAGTTGGCAAGGGAATTAAGCTATAGTGAAATAATTGACGGAGCATCTCATTTCGGAAAATGTGAGTAGCTGTCATCGGTGCCGATCGAAAAATCCTCGCGACCGAGTTCAAATTCCAGTCAAGAGCGTTGAGTTCACTTTTTGAACATATATTCTTAGAAATATTTGAGTTTGTTTGTTTGAGTTTTGTTTAACGGCATATCAACACCTCTGTGGGTTATTTAATACCACAAAAGGTAGGGTTTTAAGATATTTTTTAATGTCGGTTATAGTGAGAAGATTGATTTAGCCTGATTTTGATTGTTTTTATTTTAGAAAACTGAAGATGTCTTCTAGTTTTGAATTAAAAAAGTATTGCTAGTAATTATTTTTTCCTTAAAAAATGTATCATGGCAAATTTTTTTTCCTTAAAATATGTACATCTTTCTATGAAAGTCTATATTTATATTTATGTATATACTAGCAGTATAGCCCGGCGTTGCTTGGGTGTAATAAAAACTTTAAAACTAAGCCATGGTCCTGGAGCTCAAGGTCAGCCGAAAGAATATTTGCGTGAAGTTTGGTGAGAATCGGATAAAAATTGTGGATTTGTATAAAGGACATACAGACAGATAAACAGACACACACACAAACATCTTGCCTTTTATATATATATTATCGATTTTCTGCACTATTAGAAGAACTGCAACCTTGACACTTCTGAATATCATTTCCTGTGTCTTTGTCTATGAGTCTATCAAATTTGATTAAATTCGGACCACTCCTTCTATAACCCGATTTTTTCGATAATCGATTTTCGATATTTATCGGGGGTAGCTCGACACTAAACCTAGCGAAGAACACTCGCAGACTCTTATAGTACAACTGTGTAAATTTTCAAGAAAATCGGTTCAGCCGTTTCGGAGTCTATAGGTAATGGACACACACACACACATACACACACACACAAAGTTCCATTTATAAATACGTTTAGATTTCTATAAAAGTTTATTTTTACACTTTCACATTGTTTTGACCCCAGGTTGGGGGTTAACTATTTGCCCATAGGTGGAACCCTAACATGTGCTATCACTCGGGGTCAAGGTGGACTAGGGAACAACAGCAATTAAGAGGTGGATCCATACTCCTCACAACCTCCTAATCAGAGGCCTTACTGCTGGATGCAGTTTACCGTCATACACAGGACCCCTTGAAAATGTATTTTTTAAATAATAACTGACAAATAAAAGGCCGAAAAAGCGTAAAAAAAAGCATGATATAAAACAAGAAGAAGAATTAATATTATAAGGATATGGTGGATAGATAAAAACTGAAGATGATCTAAAACAAATAAGATGTAACCGTAAATTCTACTCGAACAGCTTCTTTTCTCGCGCTTCCCGCCTGTGGAACTCCCTTCCACAAGTCTGCTTTCCCGACAGCTACAATCTCCAGGTGTTTAAATGTAGGGTCAATAGACACCTCCTATCACTCTAACTCCCAATTATTCTCACAACACTCTCATCTACCCAACCCTCATTTTCGGTATCCTTACCCGCCTATCACCCACACTCTGTCATTTCCTATATTTAATCAGCCTTTCTCCACTCTACGTAGCCCCCTGCACAGTAGTGGCAGTGACATGCCTTGCTCGGGGTGAAACGCTTATAAAAAAAAAAATAAATAAAACAGAATAAAATAATATAATTGCATTGTTTCTATCCAGGTACGATGGTGGGCTGAAAAATTCATAGGCTGACTATGAAGGAGTGATGCTAGAACTGTGAAATCTTGCAAGCATTAATTTCAACTCTTCTTATTAATAACTGCATTGTTTCTTTCCAGGTACGAGGGTTGGATGAAAAGTTCATAGGCTGAGTATGAAGGAATAATGCTAGAAACGTGAAATTTTGCATACATTAATTTCAACTCGTCTTATTAATAACTGCATAGGTTTTTCCAGATATGTGGGTGGGATGAAAAGTTCATAGACCGACTATATAGGAGTGATGCTAGAACTGTGAAATCTTGCATCCATTAATTTCAAATCTTCTGATTAATAACTGCATTTTTTTTCCACGTGGGTGGGTGTTATGAAAAGTTCATAGGCTGACTATGAAGGAGTGACGCTAGAACTGTGAAATCTTGAATGCATTAATTTCAACTCTTCTTATTAATAACTGCATTGTTTCTTTCCAGATACGAGGGTGGGATGAAAAGTTCATAGGCTGGCTATGAAGAGGTGATGCTAGAACTGTGAAATCTTGCATGCATTAATTTCAACTCTTCTTATTAATAACTGCATTGTTTCTTTCCAGGTACGAGGGTTGGATGAAAAGTTCATAGGCTGGCTATGAAGAGGTGATGCTAGAACTGTGAAATCTTGCATGCATTAATTTCAACTCTTCTTATTAATAACTGCATTGTTTCTTTCCAGATACGAGGGTGGGATGAAAAGTTCGTAGGCTGAATATGAAGGAGTGATGCTAGAACTGTGAAATCTTGCATGCATTAATTTCAACTCTTCTTATTAATAACTGCATTGTTTCTTTCCAGGTACGAGGGTTGGATGAAAAGTTCATAGGCTGGCTATGAAGAGGTGATGCTAGAACTGTGAAATTTTGCATGCATTAATTTCAACTCTTCTTATTAATAACTGCATTGTTTCTTTCCAGATACGAGGGTGGGATGAAAAGTTCATAGGCTGGCTATGAAGAGGTGATGCTAGAACTGTGAAATCTTGCATGCATTAATTTCAACTCTTCTTATTAATAACTGCATTGTTTCTTTCCAAATACGAGGGTGGGATGAAAAGTTCATAGGCTGGCTATGAAGGAGTGATGCTAGAACTGTGAAATCTTGCACGCATTAATTTCAACTCTTCTTATTAATAACTGCATTGTTTCTTTCCAGGTACGAGGGTTGGATGAAAAGTTCATAGGCTGGCTATGAAGAGGTGATGCTAGAACTGTGAAATCTTGCATGCATTAATTTCAACTGTTCTAATTAATAACTGCATTGTTTTTTTTTTGTTTTTTTTTTTCAGTTTAGGAGGGTGGACTGAAAAGCCCATCAACTGACTTATTCTAGAGCTGTGAAAACTTGCTTGCGTTTATTTCAAATCTTCTTCTTTATAACTGTATTTTTTTTAGTTACAAAGATCGGCTAAAATGTTCATTGGTTGACTATGAACGAGTGATGCTAGAACTGTGAAATGTTCATGCCTTAAGTTCAACTGTCTTCATTAATAACTGTCTTGTCTCTTTTTGTTTACGATAGTGGGATGAAAAGTTCATAAACTGACTATGAAGGAGTGACGCTAGAGCTGTGAATGGCCAAAGAGATGGTGCTACGCGTTTCCTAGGGCTATTTCTCCTTAAATGAATGTACTGAACTCAACTGGAATTCGAACTCATACTCTGATTTCTTATTCCGAGACGCTATCTACTGCACCACCCACACATCAAAACAGACTAGAACGGAACTTAAACGCTACCCAAATTCCAACATTAGATCATGGATACGTAAGTCAAATCGATTATATATATATATATATATATATATATATATATATATATATATATATTGTCTGAGTAATTAAACACAAACTCTAAGAAAACTGAATGCTTGTTCATCAGCATAAGGAGAAGCCCAAAATGCCAACTACAAGTCTGGGATACTACATTCGGGTGCAGAAATTTAAATACCAGGGAAGTGTTCTGAGGAAGAACGAAAAATGCGACACTAAGATCCTAAGGCGTATTGGGATGGCCAAGGACTCATTTCAAAAGATAAGCATAGTATTGACAGACAGGAAAATTCAGTTAGAAACAAAGAAAAGAGTACTGGACTGGTATATGATAATTGTCCTCCTATATGGTAGCGAATGATGGACAATCTCATCAAAGTAGTGCTTTTAAAGGACAACGTAAAGTTCTACACTGAAATCCTAAGGCGTATTGAGATGGACAAAGATGCATTTCAAAAGCTAAGCAGAGTATTGAGAGACAGGAAAATTTCGTTAGAAATAAAGAAAGGAGTACTGGACTGTTATATGATATTTGTCCTCCTATATGGCAGCGAATGATGGACAATCTCATCAAAGTCGTGCTTTTAAAGGACAACGTAAAGCTCTACACTGAGATCCTAAGGCGTATTGGGATGGCCAAGGATGCATTTCAAAAGCTAAGTAGAGTATTGAGAGACAGGAAAATTTCGTTAGAAACAAAGAAAAGAGTACTGGACTGTTATATGATATTTGTCCTCCTATATGGCTGCGAATGATGGACAATCTCATCAAAGTCGTGCTTTTAAAGGACAACGTAAAGTTCTACACTGAAATCCTAAGGCGTATTGAGATGGACAAAGACGCATTTCAAAAGCTAAGCAGAGTATTGAGAGACAGGAAAATTTTGTTAGAAACAAAGAAAAGAGTACTGGACTGTTATATGATATTTGTCCTCCTATATGGTAGCGAATGATGGACAATCTCATCAAAGTCGTGCTTTTAAAGGACAACGTAATGTTCTACACTGAAATCCTAAGGCGTATTGAGATGGACAAAGACGCATTTCAAAAGCTAAGCAGAGTATTGAGAGACAGGAAAATTTCGTTAGAAACAAAGAAAAGAGTACTGGACTGTTATATGATATTTGTCCTCCTATATGGCAGCAAATGATGGACAAGCACCTAGAAAATGAAGGAGAGTCTCGAAGAAATGCGGTTCTAAAGATGGAAGCTGAAGATACCATGAACCGAACAACGAAAAGTTTTTAGGGAAGATGCAAAGGAAACTTATATTTCACATCAGGAAGAGACAGCGGGGATTTCTGGAACACGTAATGAGGAAGGGAGATTGAAGAATTTAATACCCACGAAACGGATAGATGGATTGAAAGACAGGGGAAAGCAACGTGAGACTTACTTGATGGGATTGAGCAAGTGAATGGCGGATCAGTGTTTGGGGGAGATACTGTTATGGTGCTCTCCTTCGAGGAATGGACTCTTCCTCTTACTATATATTTACTTGTAGAATTACAGTTAGAACGTAGTTGAGTGCGCAGTTAACCCTCGAACGCTAACAATCAATCAAAGTTACACCACTACTAACCATGGGCATATCATACCATATTTTTCCAATTATCCAAAAAATATTAAATATAAATCTTCATTTGAAATATTTTACATGCAGGCAATTCAAATTTTTTACTTTGAGTTAACATTAATAGGAAGTGAAAAACATTATTTAGATAAGAAAATCAGTTACTGAATATTTAATTAAATGATAATTAAAATGGCGTCATTTGCGCTGGGTATTATAGTGTGCTCGGGTTAAAGCCAGTTACGATTCAGGCAGTAAGCAGCGTAATTGTACCGTTTAAACTTACTTATTTCTATTTACTATTATTAACACTTTGTATCTAATGTTCTTGTTATACTAATACACTGTTTTGAATTTACCGTCTGTTTTCCGTGGTTTACTTCCGGCCAAATCGGTCACTACAACTTTGTGGCGAAGTTTCACAACTCCAGAACAAATTGGCGGCGACGATTTGCGTTAAGATTTGCCACAACAAATTGGCGACGAAGATCCACAACATAATCATTATCACTACACTAAACAATAAGCTAAAACTTGAAGGAGGAATTTAGTCGATCGCCAAATATAATTGTCTCAAAAACACATAGGCGAAACCTCAAGCAATCTAAAAAAGATTATACGAACCCAAAAAGAACATGTTACAAAACTGTTATGGTGCCTTTCTACGAAGAATGGACTCTTCCTCTTACTATATAATTACCTGCGTGACTTCCGGTAAGGCAGTTGACGGCAGTCAAGTCTATCTTATGTATTGTCGAACTCTGTGCCTTCTTTTGCCCGAGCTATATGACCCAGATTGCTCATATTAAAAAGTCTTGTGCCACATTTTGTCTTAAGTGGGAAGGCAACTAAATATTAGTTGACGGCAGTCAAATACGATAGTTAATGCGTAGTTAAAGCTAGCGACAATTCATCAATAAGCAGTGTAGCTGTACCGTTCGGACTTTTTTATTTACTCATTACTAACACTTATGTTGTATATATATTCTTGTTATACGAATACACTGTTTGAACTTACCTTCTTTGTTCCGTGTCTTACTTCCGACCAAACCAGTCACTACAACTTTACGTTCGCTACAACAACTCCAGAACAAATTGGCGACGAAGATCCACAACAGATACCAAGTATAGAAGTGTTAAGAACGACAAGGGGTAAGTGGAGGTTCATGATCGCCCACGTTCTGAAAGGGCATGTCACATAAAGAAGAGTAATCAATCATGCTGATCCGTAAATTTAGGGTATTAATGATCTAGATAGACGAATTATTTCCTTCCTAAATTCATTAGATATAACAAGGTAAGGTAGTTTATCTTCAATGGCATATAACATTTTGCGGTATTTTCCTTTCCGCCATGTTTCAGTGATTCCGTTTTTATCGACTAGGAATTAAATAAAAGAATACGGAGGCAAATAAGCCGGTAAAATCTATCGCATTTCCGCATTTTATCATTATTATTATTATTATTATTATTATTGCCTTCATTCATTTTGTCAAGGCCAGAAGATATCTTTCCGATTTAATCAGTTTTCTGTGTTCTCGTATTCTACGTCACGGGACATTATCGATGAGAGTTTGATAGAAAGCACTTTGAATGACGTCTAATTATATCTGAATGTTTCGACTAGAATAGGTAGACAGTAAAATCAGCCATTAATGTCCACCACCTCTCTGTCTCTCTCAGTTCATCATTTATTTCTCTTCCTGTGTTACACCCTTCTACAAAACGCTCATATGACTGACATATGGCGATAACCTTAACCAGCTCTGATATTTCCTGCCATTTCATGTGGCAAGACAGATGAATGGCGGGCTGCCATTATCCTTCCAAAAGATACGGAGATAAAAAGCCAAAGATTAGCTTATATAATTCCAGAATCACATTTACTTCTAAAAACGAAGACATGTGTCTGACTATACCACCATTCTCTATTTCTGATATACAATCAATTAAGTTTTATACATTGATTCTTTTTAAGGCCAGGTTCCTTGTCGTTCTAGTCTTATTAAAACGTTTCAGCCGCTCTGATCCAGAACCTTCTTTATGTCTGTAAAACGACTGGTCGGGTGCCCCTGCTATTCATCTCTGGGTTCTTGACAAAATGCAACGGAGAATCTGTAATGTAATTGTGGCGCAGTGGATATCGGCTCGGAACGAGAAATCGGTGAACCTAGTTCGAATTCCAGTTGAATTCATTGCATTCACTTACGCGCAAATACCCTTAGTAATCCGTCTCTTCCCTCCAGTTATGGGTTAAATAATAGGACAGATTGGGTTCTATAGCCTTGGTCGGCAACCAGTCTACCGCAGAAAGCTATGGCAACCTACTGCGGGATAATCTTCTGCCCAGTCAGTCATGTCTCTTTCGAGACATGATCACCTAAGCGTGTATCACGTATGGCACTTAACTGACTGACTGACTGAATATAATAGTTGAAAACTTGATTAAAGTTTCTACTGGGCATAAAGTGGGGGATTGATTTTTTATTGCCATGAAGTAATAAAGTGATCCCCCACTAATTATTACTTAATAATACAATGCATTTCTTCTCCCTTTAGCTATGAGTCAAATAACAGGACAGATTGGGTTCTATAGACAACCAGTCAACCGCAGAAAGCAATGGCAACCTACTGCGGGATAATCTTCTGCCCAGTTAGTCATGTCTCTTTCGAGACATGATCGCTCAAGCGTGTATCACGTATGACACTTAACTGACTGACTGAATCGATCCCGACCTAGCAGCTCAGTTGCGGTCACTCTCTCACCGTAATGTGGCTTCCTCGTGTCTCATCTACAAATACTTTCACGGCTTCTGCTCCAATTAACTTAGCTCACTGATGCCCTCTATGTATGAATTTACTCGAGCTACTAGACTAGCAAATAGACTAGCAACTAGGTCCTACCTTTTTACGGTAAAACCAATAAAATGTAACCGCAACTTCTACTTCAGCAGCTTCTTTTCTCGCAATGTAAGGTCAATAGTCATCTCGCATCCTTTCTTTCATGCTTTTTTCTTTATCCACTTCATTCCCATCCCACCGGTATTCTCATCCTTCCATTCCCCTCTTCCTGACACCCCCTATAACCTGTCTCTCGTTCTCATCACTTTCCTTGTATGTAACCCCCTACGCACCAGGGACAGCAAGACTACCTTGCTTGGGGTGAAATGGTTAAAAAAATAAAAAGTACTTAGTGGAAAGCGGCTCAAACTAAGAAATTTAAAAACCTAGTTCGAATTTCAGTCAAGTTCATGGCATTTACTTACATGCAAATGTAAATGAAAATGCGTGAGTAAAACAATTAAATAAGCGAATCTTAAACACGGATCTACAAATTTAAATATTTTTACAAACTTTTTGAGTATTATTTTTATCTAAAAAAAAAAAATGATGTATAAAGATTCTTTGCGAAAATAAAATCCTTCAAACTGTGTGTATACAGCATTTCCATTATTCGAACTATTGTCCTCATCTTTTTTGCCTTTTATACGACGTTTCGGTTGTTGTACGCATCGGCCTTCTTCAGGTGCTAGGAATTTCAAACCGAACCGTTTATTACAGTCACTGTCCTTAAGGACACATGGCCCAGTGAATACAGACGTTGTTTAGTTCCTGTGACTTGACAGAAAAGTTGTGGGTTCAATACCAGGTTACAGCAGTGGTGAACAAATAACTTCCTGGTTTAGAGGGAGATAACTCATGACTACCAGAAGAGGCTCTACTACACAAGGAATGGAGTTCATATACCCCAGTGATTGTAATAAAGTCTTCGGTTCTAAATCCCTAGCACCAGAAGGCCGGAGCGTACAACCGCCGAAACGTCGTACAAATGGCAACAAAGATGAGGACAATAGTCTGAATAATGTAAATACTGTAATTTTTTTTAATCATATCACCCCGAGCAAGGCGGTAACGCCACTGATGTGCAGGGGGCTATATAAGAGTAAAAGGATTAGAGGAGAGTGAGGAGAAGGACGAACCAGTTAGAAAAGAACAAGAGAAGGATGGGAATACAGGTGTGATGACAGTTGCAAAGGTGGAGAGAAAGGATAGGATATACAGGGCGGTGTAGAAAGAACTAGGGTCAAGTGGTTAAGAGATAAGTATTGACCTTGCATTTAAATTCTTGGGGGTTGTAGCCGTCAGGAAAGCAAGAATAAGGAAGCGATTTTCACAGGCGGGAATTGCGAGAAAAGAAGCTGGAGGAGTAGAACTGTCGTCTGCATTTGGTTCATCTAACTGTGAATGGGTGAAACCCCGATGCCAGTCTGGTTGCACGAGTAAACACTTGTTGCGGAGGCACCAGTGACTCAAGGTCGTTTGAGCAAGCCATGGAAGTATTAATAAGTCAAACAAAGGAAAGCCACTTGTCGTCGGTGAGAAAGTGGCTGTAGTCGAGGCGCCAAGTCGGTACCTATCACATTACTGAATCTCCTTTGGAGCCTGTCAAGAACACGGAGATCAACAGCGGGGGCACCTGACTATATATGTCAGTAGTACTCCATGCACGAACGAATGGTTGATTTTTATATATGCAGGATGGTTTCAGGTGGGAAAAACCTCCTGGCCCGACACAGTAACCCAACCTTCCTAGCAGTGGATTTAGCTAGTGACTCAATGTAGTGGTTCCATTTGAGATCAGAAGAGAGGGTAAGGTTGAGTATTGCTTTCGAGGAAACTCGCTTGGTCTATGCTTATGGAAGGCAGGAGAGGTTATGTGCGTATCTTCTTTAAAGTACAACAAAATATATTTTGTTAGTATTGAGGAAATAGAATGCTTCTATATGTGAAAATATGTGGCATTGATTTACGTCTTTTTATACCTAGGTATAAATTGTATAAGTAGTGCGTTGCCTTAATACTAATGCTAATATCTGTTGTTAAGAAATAAATTGCCGGATGTTTTTTATGTCGCGAGATCGCTAGGCAATTTTTATAATATAATATAATCGAATAGATATTCGAAAATATGTCTTATTGATTTAGGGGTGAGAATTTCAGTTTTATATAGTAAACAAACAACTCCTGATTAAAGGTTAACTGAAAACCTAATGAGCCAATAAAATTTGATTAATTTTATAATAAAAAATCGGCTTCAGAAAAAAAAAAGAGAATATCAAATTTCTTAATCGTAAGTATATTTGTTAATTAATATAAAATATATAAATTTTTAAATAGCCATTTAAGGAGGGAAAATACTGTTGATCATATTTTGTAGTGATCCTACACGATTTCAACTCTACGTACAACTTTTAATTGCCTACGAATTCTACAAAAATTAGGTTTAATGTTTAGTAATGTACGTTGTGGTGCAGTGGATATTGACTCGGAACGAGAAATCGGGGAGCCGAGTTCGAATTCCAGTTGAATTCATTGCATTCACTTACGCGCAAATACCCTTGGGAAAGATATTAATCCGTCTCTTCCTTCCAGTTATGAGTTAAATAACAGGACAGATTGGGTTCTATAACCCTGGCTGGCAACCAGTCTACCGCAGAAAGCAATGGCAACCTACTGCAGGATAATCTTCTGCCCAGTCAGTCATGTCTCTTTCGAGACATGATCGCCCAAGCGTGTATCACGTATGGCACTTAACTGACTGAATGTGCGTTGCGGTGCAGTAGATATCGGCTTGAAACGAGAAATCAGGGAGCCGAGTTCGATTTCAACTTGAACTCCCTGCATTAACTTACGCACAAATACCCTTGGGGAAGGTATTAATCCATCTCTTTCCCCAGTTATGGGTTAAATAACAGAACGATTTGGGTTCTATAGCCTTGGTCGTCAACCAGCCTGCTACAGAATCTGCTCTAACTTGGTAAAATTATTGTTTTTAGACATAAACATTAGTAGATCTTCTCAGACGACTCATTTTCCCCGATATCGAAAATCGATACCTACGGTTTCGCTTTAACTGGAAACAACTATTGCTTTTTAGTCTTTCGTGCCAACGTCCAAAGAATCTGAGTTCCAGGACCATGGATTAGTTTTAAAGCTTTCATTACACCCGAGCAACGCTAGTCTTTCATAATTTTTGTTCAATCAACCGTTTTCACAAGCTTGTATTTCTTCTATGCTTTGTACTCTTTCAGGATTTTGGTGGTCATTGCTCTCCACAATGTCCTCTTCGTTGTAGCTATTCTTATATTTTGTTTATTTTTCCTGTCTTTCCTAAATTTTGTTATGCCAACCATTTGCACATGCTAGGAATTCTATGCTCCATGTTCTTTTAGAATGTAAGCGGTCTTTGCTATCTACTATATCTTCCGTCTTTTAGTTATCAGTAGAATTTGTCGGTGCCATCTTTTCTAATCTCTGTTTTTACAACCATATTCATAAGCTAGTACTACGTCTTTGCCCTGTACCCCTTCAAGATGTTGGCAATCTTCGCTCGTCAAAATTTCCTCTACTTTGCAGAGAACTGAGCATGACGATAAACCGCATCCGGTAGCAATGTCTCTGATTGGGAGGTTGTGAGGATCATGGAACCTCCTCTTAGTTGCTGTTGTTCTCATGTCCACCCTGACTCGGGGTGGTAGCACCTGTTAGGGTACCAGCTATGGGCAAAAAGTTAACCTTGAAACTGGGGTCAACACACTATAAAAGTATAAAAATAAACTTTTATCGAAATATATACATAAAAATAGACTTTTATAGAAAAATATACATTTTTAAAGCGAAAATATTACTAACAATACATTTCTGGAGAAAACATTATTACGACAACACGTTTTTGAGGGAAAAAATATTCTCAGCAAAACATTTTTTAATAAAATCTAGAAGATACTTTCAGTTTTCTAAAATAAAAAAAAAGAATAATAACAAATTTTCATTAAAATCTGACTAAATCAACCTTCTCACTATAACTGAACATTAAAAAATACGTTTAAACCACACTTTTTTGGCAGAGGTGTTGATATGCCGTTAAACAAAACTGAAACTAAAACTTTTTCTGTTTTTCAGCTAGTTTCAGGATGTTGGTGATCATTGCTCTCCACAATTTCCTCTACTGTGCAGCTATTAATATAATGGATCTTTTTGCTATATTTCTTAATCTTTGTTATCTCAAAATACGCTCTCCACAGCTTTCACTCCTTTGTATCTATTAGTGGATTTTTTTTTATTTTCGGTTGTTACTCCTACGTGATGTAATGGCTAACAAGCTTGTTCCGCTTGAATCATTAAAATGATATCATGGCTGAGACTAAGAACTACAATTATACCTACTTAGAGCCAAACCCGAAGCAAAAACTAAAATAAAATGGCTGAAAAAAATACAGACATACAGGCAAATAAACAGAAACACACACACAAACATCTTGCCTTTTATATATATATATATATATATATATATATATATATATATATAATCGATTTTCTGTACTATTGTAAGAACTGCAACCATGAAAATTCTGAATATCGTTTCTTATGTCTTTGTCTATGAGTGTATCAAATTTGATTAAAATCGGACCATTCCGTCTATAACCCGATTTTTTCGATTAGCGATTTTCGATATTTATCGGGGGAACCTCGACACAAAACCTAGCTAAGAACACACGCAGACGCTTATAGTACAACTGTGGAAATTTTCATGAAAATCAGTTCAGCCGTTTCGGAGTTTACAGATAACGGACACACACACACACATACACACACACAAACAAAATTCCAAAAAGTTTAGATATCTTTCTTTTTGTCTCAGTATTGATACTGGAACCAAAAGGATTTTTAATAAATGTTATGCTTTTAAGTCATAAAGAAAATCCTTGGATTTATTGATATGTTTACTCTAAAGGAAAGTTACTTTTTATAATCATATCGGCCCAAGCAAGGCATTTTACTGCCACTGTTTTGCAGGGGGTTACATAGGAGAAAAATTATGAGAAAGAGTGACAGTTTATAGGAGGTGTCAGGAAGTGGGTAATGGATTCAATATAGTCATTCCATTTGAGGTCCGCCGAGAGTGTAAGGCCAAGGAGGCGTAGTATTTTACTCTCTGGGAGGCTAGCCTGTCCCATGCTAATGGGAGGTAGATGCGATTGTCTATGGTGATTAGTTGGATACTATTAATATAAATTTTATTAATATTAACATTGATCAAGGTGGAGGACTCGATGAAAATAGTATTATCTATTTACAGAACCTTCTTCTTCTATGAGCCCTGTCCCTTCCGGACATAGGCGATCATGGTTCTCCACGTCTCCCTATCCCTGGTGGCTCTTAGTATGTTTTCTCCTGTTACACCTCGCAACTCCCATTTCGTCATCCACCTGATCAAGCCCTGCAAATATGTTATCCGCTGTCTTCCTCTGTCTCTCTTTCCTTCTATCTGGCCAGTCAGTATCAGGTTCGCCATGCTCTTTTTCCTGATTGCATGTCCCAGGAACTTCAGCTGTCTCTTCCTGATGCTTAGTATTAATTTCCTTTTCGTTGCCATTCTTTCCAACACCTCATCGTTGATTGCATGCTTAGTCAACGATATCCGCAGCATCCTTCTGTAGAACCACATTTCCGCTGCTTCCAGTTTTGTCCTGATTGTCGATTATATTGTCCAGCATTCACTGCCGTATTGAAGAACTGACATCACAATCCAATCCAGCACCCTTTTCTTTGCTTCTAGTTAAATTTTCCTGTGTGTTAGTACTTTACTCAGTTTCTGGAACGCGTCCTTTGCAATGCTAATTCACCTTCGGATTTCTGTGTCACACTTTTCATCTACTGTTAGAACACTTTCTAGGTATTTAAATGTTTGTACTTGCTTGATTCTGGTATCCCCCACCTGTAATTGGCATTTTGAGTTGCACCTTTTGCTGATGACCATGCATTCAGCTTTCTTGAAGTTTATCTGTAGTCCTTTTTTCTCACTCTCTACCGGTACCTTCTGTAGGAGGTCTTGTAGTTTTCTTTCCGTGTCTGCAATCAGCACTGTATCTTCTGCATACCTTATGTTGTTTAAGTTGTGGCCTCCATGAATCTCTGTATCTGCTTTCCGTTTTCTTATGTCTGGCCGACAAATTTAAATATTTAAAAAAATTCTTTCTTAATCCCACCGCACTTTTTTTAACTTTCTGCGTATGGATATGTCTTGGGGCTTCTTACGGCATAAAAATTTTGTACCATATTTGAATTAATAAATTTTTGTTTTAGATCGTTGCTAATGAAGCGAGAATTTTCTCGCTGAAATGGCCATTCAACGAATGTAAATTTCGGAATATTTTGACATGCTATATATATATATATAGAACTGTGCAAAAGTATTAGGACAAGAACTATTTTATCTTTTATGAGGCATCAAAATACAGTTTAAAATCACCCCTGTCCTAACAAAAGTGTTAGGACAGGGGCGATTTTCCTAAAAACCTCACTGAAATTCAAATTCAGGATAAAAAAGCCAAATCATTGTAAAAGTTATTTAACTAAAATGGAAGACGAAGGAAGGCTCCGGAATTTGAATTACCCCCGCCCACAAAGCCCTGATCTCAGTCCTGTTGAACATCTATGGGATATTTTGAATAAAAAAAAATGATAAATCTAATGTTACTTCGCAAGACACCATTTAGGAACAAATACAAGCTGCTTGGCAGGAGATACCATTAGATACATTGAAGAAACTTGTGATGTCAATGCATGACAGAATGAAGGCTGTGATCAAAGCAAAAGGCTATCATACTAAATATTAAATTTATTTTGTAACAAGTATTTTTTCTTGTTGAAGCATTTGTTGAGTAAATCAAATGAAATTACTTTAATTAAATTGTTTATTTTCCGTCAATATGCTTCATAAAAGATAAAATAGTTCTTTCCCTAATACTTTAGTATAGTACTATATATATATATATATATATATATATTAGGTGCGATCGGTAAATTGTCGCAATTATTTTTTATATCAAAGCAAAAGGCTATTATACTACATATTAAATTTATTTTGTGACAAGTATTTTTCTTGTTATAGCTTTTGTTGAGTAAATCAAATAAAATTACTTAAGTTAAATTGATCATTTTTTGTCAATATGTCTCATAAATGATGAAATAGTTCTTGTCATAATACTTTTGTACAGTACTGTATATATATATATATATATATATATATATATATACATAGAGAGGATGGATTCAGAAAGAACCCAAAGCGTCAATAAATACTTGTTCTGTTTAAAAAAAAATTCAGTGTAAAAAGTACGTGGCGAATATAGTTTCACTAATTTCGATCGGACAATTTTCAGGTCAATGAAAACGAGCCAAACATTTCAATAGAAACCACGCTTCGATCAAGAAACATAGTCATAAACATCTCCTGACCTTTTATTTATTGTTATCACCAGTCTTCATATTTTAATAATATTGGCAACGTGCCTTTTATGATGTCTATGACTTTATTAAACGCTGTCCACCCAATCGTAACAGAAGTCGTTTGCTTTCATTTGCCTCTCGTTTCTTTAATTTTATCACCTGTTTTAGCATTGTGAGCAAATTGACAGCGTGTTTCTCATGAGACCTTTATTTTTATTAAATGCTGTCCACTCTATCGTAATAAATAAGTATTTGTTGGGGAGTAGGTTTCGCACTGGAAGTTATAATCGTGCTATATCGATTACTAATCGACATAACGCATCTAAGATGTGGTAATCTGCCACTGGAAGCTGACTCCTTCGTATTCGGCTAACTGCTGACTAATATCAACTGCCTTAGCCCTACTATGAGCAAACTGGTACTAATTGTTCTACTGAACTCCAATAGAACTCTAAAGAACTCTCTAGAACTTCTAAGAACTCTTAAGATCTTCCTAAGAACTTCTTGAGTTAACTTCCTGTTAACTCTTATTATTATAGGAGGGAGAGTCCATTATCTGAGGAATAGGTGTGTTGCCCCGTAACATTAATATAGGAGGGAGAGTCCATTATCTGAGGAATAGGTGTGTTGCCCCGTAACATTAATATAGGTGGGAGAGTCCATTATCTGAGGGATAGGTGTGTTTCACCATAACAGTATTAAAAAACAGATAAAGTGTACTTAAAGAGTAAATTTCTGTTTGGTTTCGGTTCCACCGCTCGCTTCACTCGTGGGTTTGAAGCTTCCAGACAAAAATAAACAGAGTCTTAATTCAATTCTCTCTCAGTTGCGCACGTCACCAGAGTCACAAAAAAACTCCCATCCATTGTCTCAGACCCTTTTTATGGACAAAAAGCCATTGCCGACACACCAATCATCGCCGTTGGTCTCATTCTCACTCGGCATAAAATGACAGGTCGAAGAATATTCCTTTCTTTGACCAAACTTGCGAGGACGCAGCTGAAGAGACGACGAACTGTCTGGCATGGGTTTACGCACGCATTCATCAAAACACAGCAGCCCGACAAGCAAAACACTGTGGACGCTTTGGCACTGGTAAGTGTGAATGTTTATCGTCACAATACCTTAACCCATTTTAATCCAGTGTCCTCAGGTTTTAAAACATTAAATTCATTTACAAATCACAAGAATTTTTCTTCCATAATATTTAATTTCCTTTTCGTTTCCATCATTTCCAAAACCTTATCATTGCTCATATCCTCGATCCATGATATTCGCAGCATCCTTCTGTAGAAACACATTTCAGTTGTTTACGTGTCATTAAACTGTCATTACCATCGTTAAATAGCGCAGATAACTTGCATACCTGTAGTTAAAGAGCAAATTTCTGTTTGGTTTCGGTTCTACAGCTCGCTTCACTCGTGGGTTTGAAGCTTCCAGACAAATATAAACAGAGTCTTAATTCAATTCTCTCTCAGTTGCGCACGTCATCAGAGTCACAACAAAAACTCCCATCCATTGTCTCAGACCCTTTTTATGGATAAAAAAACCATTGCCGACACACCAATCATCGCCGTCGGTCTCATTCTCACTCAGCATAAAATGACAGGTCGAAGAATATTCCTTTCTTTGACCAAACTTGCGAGGACGCAGCTGACGAGACGACGAACTCTATGGCGTGGGTTTTACGCACGCATTCATCACAACACAGCAGCCCGACAAGCAAAACACCTTGGACGCTTTGGCACTGGTAAGTGTGAATGTTTATCGCCATATAAAGTAAGCAAAATCCATGTGCTAATAGTTAATTCAATCGCATATCTAGTGCGAACCGTCCAGCAGGTAACGTAAAATAAAAAAACTGTGTCAAAAATGCAACCTTCTCCTCGCAATAGCGAAAATCACACTTAGGTTTCAGTCAGTCAGTTAAGTGCCATATGCGATACACGCTTGGACGATCATGTCTAGAATGAGTAATGATTGACTGGACAGAAGATTATCCTGCAGTAGGTTGCCATTGCTTCCTGGAATAGACTAGTTACTAGCCAAGGCTATAGAACCCAATCTGTACTTTTATTTAACCCATTACTGGAGGGAAGAGACGGATTAATATCTTTCTAAAAGATATTTATGCGTAAGTGAATGCTAGGAATTCAACTAGAATTCGAACTCGGCTCCCCGATATGTCGTTCCAAGGCGATATCCACTGTACAACAACCCACATCACTTTCACTTCAGTCAGTTAAGTGCCATACGTGATACACGCTTGGGCGATCTTGTCTCGAAAGAGACATGACTGACTGGGCAGAAGATTATCCCGCAGTAGGTTGCCATTGCTTTCTGCGGTAGACTGGTTGCCAGCCAAGGTTATAGAACCCAATCTGTCCTGTTATTTAACCCATAACTGGAAGGAAGAGACGGATTAATATCTTTCCCAAGGGTATTTGCGCGTAAGTGAATGCAATGAATTCAGCTGGAATTCGAACTCGGCTCCCTGATTTCTCGTTCCGAGCCGATATCCAATGCACCACAATGCACATCCCACTTTCACTTACCAAGCTCAAAAATAATACTTTCTTTCTCGAAGCTCAAAAAATATCCCCAGTTAGCAAACGCAACGGCCTTTATTCACCGATATTTTCTGATTGGCCACGCCAGACAGATAAGAAAGAAAATTAGCATAGCTTCTCATACTCATAGCAGTTCTTGTTTGTGGTAATAATTTTTGGTAATTTTTCTTTGGCAGAACACGCACAAAACATGAGCTCTTTTTTGAGGTAGGGGATTTTCTCTTTCGATAAAAGGTCGTTTAATTTTATTTTCCTAGACTTTCTTTAGTGTTATCACCTGTCTTCAAATTTAAGCATGTTGGCACCGAGCTTTTCATTATATTTAAGTATTCATCAAATGTTTTCCATGATTATTAATTTTTTTTCTTTCAATATTTCTATAACGTTATCTTCTGGTCAAAGTATCTCTTTACCAAGACAGTAAATGACCATTTTCGGTGTAAATCATATATTTCATTTTGACACAAGCTTATTGGTCATAATTCAGCCTTCATATATAACAGAAAATACGTTACCTCGTCTCTCACTGTATTAATAATGTATTTGGAAAATTCTTGTCATTGCCCCTCACCACCACCACCAACAACAACAACAACAGAAAAAAAAAAGAAGAAAAGAAAAATGAATGCTGACATCTAATTTACATTTTGTTTGATTTGCATTTTGTTTTTTTCGGGGAAATCTACAATCAATTTCCGGACATTGAACGAAAGGGGAATTCACTCCATCTTTTTTTTTCTTACGGAAATGAATATTTTTCAAGGCAGGTTTAAAAGAGAGCACATTTTCCCGAGGAGTCTCGTGTGACACACACATGAAAACTTTAGCGAAGAGTTTCCAGTATTTCCACGAATGTCACGCTGGGTTGACACGTACAAGCTTCTCAACAATAAATGACTGTCTTTTTTTTTAAATCTAATATCTAAATTAATTTTTATAAGATTAAAATAACTGATTCAATAAAATACAAGAGTTGTACGAATTCATGTTTTCTAAGTTTCGTGATTTCTAGTCCAGATATCTTTTTTCATATAACAATGTCGGTCAAATAGCCACTAGTCCCGGCCCGGACTGATTGGCAACTGTTGGACTCGCTGCCTTCGTCTGAGAAAAATCGAGAGCAGCCTTAATCCTGTTTTGTGCAGGGTCTATCGGGTATTTTTGGCTAAGCTTAACGGAAAACCCACTTTAAAATGACCTTGTTGGAAGTCAGATACATATTGATCTTTTTCTATATATATATATATATATATATATATATTATGTTAAGATACGAATTAACAGGAGTATATATTT
This sequence comes from Ascarosepion bandense, assembly GCA_037127315.1. NCBI lineage: Eukaryota > Metazoa > Mollusca > Cephalopoda > Sepiida > Sepiidae > Ascarosepion > Ascarosepion bandense. The sequence goes on from JBBBDQ010001115.1 coordinate 329,770, forward strand.
CATAGATTTTATGGTGGATGGGATGTAAATTGTGGTGCAGTGGTTATCAGCACAGAACGAGAAATTGGAAAGCCGAGTTCAAATTCCTTGCATTCACTTACGCGCAAATGCACTTGGGGGAAAGGTATTAATCCGTCTCTTCCCCCCACTTGTGGGTTAAATACCAGGGCAGACTGAGTTCTAAGCCTTGGCTGGTAACCGCAGAAAGTAATGGCAACCTACCGCAGGAAGTAATGGCAACCTACTGCGGGAAAATCTTCTGCCTAATCAGTCATGTTTCTTTCGAGACATGATCGCCAAAGCGTGTATCAAGTTTGGCACTTAACTGACTGACTATTTACAAAGAAATTGCATGTGAAATTATCCGTTAAATTTTACAAATATTGATAAAATATTTTATTTATATTTGGTATCCAAACTGTTTTATTTACATTCGGAGTATTGCTCTCATCTTCACGACAATGTTTACGACGTTTCTATCGTTGTACGCTTCGGCCTCTTTCAGTTGCTAGGAATTTAGAACCGAATTCTTTATTACCATCACGGGGTATATCATTCTTATTACATGTGCGATGTACTCCTGGTACTCAGGTAGTTATCTCCCTTTAACTTAACTCTTCAAGATATTTATTCACGACTGCTGTAGCCTAGAATTGAACTCACAACTCTTTGCGTTAAGTCTCTGGAACAAACCAACACCACTGGGCCATGCGTCCTTGAGGACATTAGTGTCTGATTTTCTGGGACTTATAAACCTAACGTCGCATTCACAATTGTTTTACCAGAGCTCATATTGCAATCGTTAACGCTAATGATTTTTTTTAGCATAATTTTTACCAGAGCTCTTATTGCAGTCTTTGACGCTAATGATTTTTCTAGCATGATCTTTACCAGAGCTAATATTGCAATCTTTGACGCTAATGATTTTATTCTAGCATAATTTTTACCAGAGCTCATATTGCAATTTTTGACGCTAATGATTTTTTCTAGCATAATATTTACCAGAGCTCATATTGCAATTTTTGTCGCTAATGTTTTTTCTGGCATTTTTACCAGAGTTCTTATTGCAATCTTTGACACTAATGATTTTATCTAGCATAATATTTACCAGAGCTCATATTGCGATCTTCGACGCTAACGATTTTTTCTAGCATAATTTTTCCTTGTTAGGTGCCATGACTAATGCACGATTCGGCGATCTTCTTTATTTTAAAGAAATGTCCTTAGGTGACACTAATAATTCACGTATAGGCGATCTTTCTGCCTCCCAATCACTTTCCTTCCTTATGCGTCACGTGAGATACTGGCTCGAATGATCCTTTTTTGCGATTCTTCTTCCTTTCTTATTAGCTGCCATGATTAATGCACGCTTAGATCATCCTCTTTTTTTAATCTCTTTCATACCTTGGGTGCCGAAAATAACTCACGCCTCGGCAATTTTGTCCCCTTTTCAATCTCCTTCCATTCTACGGTGGCATACGATACCCTATTCTTAGACTATAGATTTTCTCGATTCCCCTTCCCTTGTTATAAGGTGCCATGACTAATACACGCTTAGGCAATTTTGTCGCCTTTTCAATCTCTTTCCATTCTACGGTACCATTCGATACCCCCTTCTTAGACTATATATTTTCTCGATTCCCCTTCACTTGTTTTAAGGTGTCATGACCAATTCACGCTTAGATTAACTTCTCTCTTACTAAAATCTTTCTTTCAGGAATAATTCACGCTTAGGCGATACTGTATAGTTTCTTATCTCTTTGTATCCTTAGGTGCCATGCGAGATGCCAGCTTGGATTATCATTTTTTGCGATTCTTTCTTCCTGGTTACGTGCCATAATAAAGTCACACTTAGTCCACACTCTCATTAGCATAATATTACGTAAAGAGCTGAGAAGAAAGAAATATCATGACTGATCGTGAATGCGTAATGAGGTTCACGTTGCATTCTCAGAACGCAAGGTTTGCCGTTTTTCGAAATCTTTCGTAAATCTCATTTCGCCGTGAGACATTTGAGTTTGTATATCTACGAAAACACTTGTATATCGTTATAATGGGGCCTCACGCGAGGGGGGCCGGTGTGCAAGTGAAACCGTTGAGAGGAAGACCCCAAAATGGTGCACATTCTCTCCTGATGACCCCAGTTTAAATATAAATTCGAGAGGAACACAATAAATAAATGAAATCATGTGCCGTAGAGAAGCTTGGTAGAAATGTTATTGGCATGAGGAGCATTACACATTCAGCTCTCTTCAGGTGTGTTTCAATGACTTTTCAGTAATTTACTTTTTTTAAAAATTGTTACGTTCCTTAGGTGCCAGGCATAATTCACGTTTAGGCAATCTTGTCTCTTCTCCAAATTATTTCCTTCTTTAGGTGCCATGCGAGATGCGCGCTTTGGGCGATCATGTCTCGAAAGAGACATGACTGACTGGGCAGAAGATTATCCCGTCGTAGGTTGCCATTGCTTTCTGCGGTAGACTGGTTGCCGACCAAGGCTATAGAACCCAATCTGTTCTGTTATTTAACCCATAACTGGAAGGAAGAGACGGATTAATACCTTTCCCAAGGGTATTTGCGCGTAAGTGAAAACAATGGATTCAACTGGAATTCGAACTCGGCTCCCCGGTTTCTCGTTCGGAGCCGATATCCACTGTACCACAACGCACATCCCTTTATTAGGTACCATGACTAATGCACGCTTCGATGACCGTCTCACTTTCTTAAATCTCGTTTGTTCCGTACGTTCCTGGATATAATTCACGCTTAGGCGATAACTGTCTCTTCTCGAAATTCTATTCTTCCTGTTTTTTGTTTTACATATATTTTCTTTCAGAGTGACTTTATTTTGTTTTCTTTGTCTGAAGTTTGTAAAAGAATAGGTTTACATTAAATTTAAAATGTATTTTTTCTCTCCCATCTTTAATGTAAAAATATTTATAGCTTGCCTGTCCTCTCCCGTTACCAAAAAAAAACAAAAAAAAAAACAAAAAAAAAACCACGTGCTACCAGTGGGGTACTGAGCCCATACTTTGTGGGTAATGGATATTTGATTTGAGAAGAGGCAATCACCTTATAATTTCACACTGTGTCCTTGGAATGAAAACCAAGAAACGTAGCAGACTCAACGTGGTAAACGACGCCCGAATAGCCCTTTCAGTCACAAAGCCAAGAATAAATAAACTGGCACAGGCAATACAAGCTAAACACTCACATTAAGAATCACGGCTAGGTTACGGCTACTATATCTTTGATTATTATAGATTGGTACTATTGTATTGAATAATTTCCATTAACTTTGTCTGCTTTTCATGTATGAAAATATAATTACTTTTTTTCTTATATTACGGGTATTTGTTCATTGGGGAAATGGATACAAGTGAAATTAAATTTTGGGTTAATCGCAGCAAAAAAGTTGGGAACCTATGACCTATTCAGTCTGTCAGTTAGTCAGTTGAGTGTCATACTTGATGAACACTTTTGGCGATTATGTCTCGAAATACACATGACAGACTGGGCAGAAGATTATCCCGAGGTAGGTTGCCATTGATTTCTGCAGTAGACTGGTTGCTAGCCAAGGCTATAGAACCCAATCTGTCCAATTATTTGACTCATAGCTAGAGGGGGAAAGAGATGCATTATATTAAGTAGTAATTAGTGGGGGATCAGTTTATTACTTCATAACAATATAAAAATGATCCCCCACTTTACGCCTAGCAGAAACCTTAATCATGTTTTCAACTGTTATAATCATTCAGTCAACTAAGTGCCATACGCGATACACGATTAGGTGATCATGTCTTTCTGCAGTAGATTGGTTGCTAGCCAAGTCTATAAAACCCAATGTGTCCTATTATTTGACTCATAACTGGAAGGAAGAGACAAATAAATACATTTCCCAAGGGTATTTGTGCGTAAGTGAATGCAAGAAATACAACTGGAATTCGAACTCGGCTCCCCGATTTATCGTTCTGAGTCGATATCCACTGCACCACGACACACGACCATGACTTAATTATTAATTTCTATAAAATTTATTAGAATGTTTTTATATGTTTTACTCGCGTTACGTAATTTTTAGTAAAGACTTCGATAGAAAACATGCTTGATACACGCATGGGTGATCATGTCCCTGTATGATTCTCAATTCTTCTTTGACATGCCGGATGAAGCCTGGGTAATCCTGGTTCTTTTCAATTTTTACCTTCCATCTTTAGGCGGCATGTCGGTTACACACTGCGGGGATGCTGTCACTTTTCTGTTCCCCTTCTTTCCTCAGGTACCATGGGTGATGTACACTTGGGTAATCATGTCTCATTTTCGCTTCTTCCGCCTTGCTATAAGTGCTAATTTTCTTTATTAATTATTGAGGTTGATATGTTATTGTGCCTAATAAGGTCTGCGATAAGAAGAAATTATCTATAGGTCACATTAATTACATGACAATATATTGTTATACAACCTCTAAATTATTAGTAGTCATAGTTGTTAATCTCTTATTGTACCAAATAAGATCTACGGTAAGAACGAATCATCTATCTGTCACATCACTTTTATTACAGTCTATTGTTATAATTGTTCTATTTTATTATTACTGATTGTTGTTAATCTCTTATTGTGCCTAATAAGATCTACGGTAAGAACGAATCTTCTATCCGTCACATCACTTTTATTACAGTCTATTCTTATAATTGTTCTATTTTATTATTACTGATTGTTGTTAATCTCTTATTGTGCCTAAGAAGATCTACGGTAAGAACGAATCTTCTATCCGTCACATCACTTTTATTACAGTCTATTGTTATAATTGTTCTATTTTATTATTACTGATTGTTGTTAATCTCTTATTGTGCCTAATAAGATCTACGGTAAGAACGAATCTTCTATCCGTCACATCACTTTTATTACAGTCTATTGTTATAATGGTTCCATTTTCTTAATATGGATGTGCTGCTGGTGTAAAGGAGGAAGGTTGGGTCACTATGTCGGACCAGGAAGTTTTTTCCGCCTGAATCCATCTTGCACATATATAAATCAACCATCCGCCCGTGCATAGAATAATGTTGTCATATCTGGTCAGGCGTCCCTGTTGTTCATCTCAGTGTTCTCGACAGGCTCCAAAAGAGAATCTATAATGTGATAAATCCCGACCTGGCAGCTCAACTTTAGCCACTTTCTCACCGACTAGATGTGTCTTCACTCTGCCTCTTCTACAAATTTTCATGGCTTCTGCTCCAAAAAACTTAGGTCACTCTGCCCCCTCCTCAATGTTGTATATCTGGTTGTATGACGACAAACACCATATATATAAAAAATATGAGTTATATTTTTATTAATGATGATGAACCGTGTAGCATAGGGGACAGAGAATTAAGAGAGCGCGCTTCTAAGGGTTGACGGGAGTGTCGTCGTATCTGTTGTGTCTCTCTCTCTCTCTCCTGCTACTCTGGTCTGCTGGTGAATCCGTGCGCCGAGGTCTTTTTTATAATCTTCCAGAACCGGAACTTTTTCTTCCGGTTTTGCCTCACCCACGCACGCCCACGTAATTCTCAGAGACACCTGTTCTGTTTGCCTCTGTAGCCATTTCCGCTACTGCCGGAAATAAGGTCAAACAAACATCCGTTCCTTTCAACGACCGGAAACACCCCCGCTTGCATCAGCCTTCCTCGGGTGGGGCCAGATTGTTATATTACACTCAAGAATTTACTCCTGCAACCAGACTGGCAACAAGGTCCCACCCTTTATTAGTTAGATACACCAAATGCAAGCGACAATTATACTCCAGCAGCTTTTTTTTCTCGCACTTGTGGAACTTCCTTCGTATACTTGCTTTCCTGACGACTACATCTCCAGGAATTTAACTGCAATGTCAATTACCATCTCTTATCCACTTGACTTCAGTTCTTTCTACATCACCCAGTGTATCTTGTTCTTTTCCTTTCTCTCTACCTTCGCAACTGTCTTCACACCAGTGTTCCCATCCTTCTCTTGCCCTTTCTCTGACACCCCCTATAACGTCTTTCTTTTCACTCTCCTCCTGCATAAAATTTTACTCTTTTATGTCGCCCCCTGCACATCAGTAGCGGTACCGCCTTGGTTGGAGTGAAACGATTTAACAAAAAAAAAAAAGGAAAAAAGGATAATACTTCGTGATCGTTAATCGGAGAACCAAATCTTTATTATCTCTAAAAAATATTGCCCGGCTTTAAATAGATTGCAAACTGCTAATAAGCATCAATCAATTATTATTATCATTAATAATAAAGCAAAGAAAGACGGAAAAAAGAAAAAAACATGCAAAAAAAGAAAGGAAGAATGAAAGAAAGAAACTAAGAAAGAAGCATACAATTAAAGAAAAAAAGAAGAGAAATGAAAGATGAGGCATACAAAAGAAAGAATTAATAAATAAAAAGGAACAAAAAGTCTGAAAAAAAGAAAGTAAAAGGAAAAAAGAAGCGAATAAAGAAAGAAAGAAAGAAAGAAAGAAAGAAAGAAAGAAAGAAAGAAAAGGTAGAAACAAGAAAGCTAAGAAAGAAAGAAATAAGGAAAAAGGAAGACAGATGCAGGCAAATAAAGAAAGAAAAAAAAGAAAGAAATAAGAAAGAAAGAAGCTTTGAGTTTGAGTTTGAATTTTGTTTAACGGCATATGAATTATTTAATGCCAAGAAGTTGGGGTTTTAATGTTTTTTGATTTTTTTTTTATGTTCCTTTATAGTTTAAAGGTTCATTTAGTCAGCTTTTAATGATTATTTTTTGTTTTTATTCTTTTTTTATTTTAGAATATTGAAAATGTCTTTTAGTCTTGTATTAAAAAAAAATTAGCTGAAAATTATTTTCTCCCTTCAAAAATGTGTTACGATAATAATTCTTTTCTTCATAAATGTATTGTTGGTCATATTTTTCCTTCAACAATGTATATTTTTCAATAAAAGTATGTTTTTATGTATATATTTCTATAAAAGTGTATTTTTATACTTTCATAGTGTTTTTGACCCCAGTTTATAGGTTAACGATTTGCCCATAGCTGGGACCCCAACAGGTGCTATCACTCCGGGTCAGAATGGACCTGGGAACAGCGGCAATTAAGAAGTGGTTCCATGCTCCATATTTCTCACAACCTCCCAATCAGAGGCCTTGCTGCCGGATGCTGTTTATCGTCATGCCCAGAACCAGAAAAAAGAAGGATGCAAAAGAAAAAGAAAAAAAGAAGAAAAGAAAGAAAGAAGCATGTAAATAAATTAAAAAAAGAAAGAAAACGGATAAAAATTGGCCAGAAAGATACAAATAAGTAAAGAATCAGACAAACAGTAAGACAAATAGACAGACAGAAAGACAGACAGACAAGTCCATTACAGTTAGCTTCAACAGATCATTCCTTGTTCCACTTAACAACAGACTGTACGGCTCTTTTTAGATCAGTTACCAATCCAATTTGACCTTATCGAAACAATCAGACTTATTATGTCGATATTTTCACCGTCTTTCGATGATAAATGTCAATCTGAACCGAAGTTAAAACAAAATGGCAATTCTCTGATCATGTGTTCCAATTTAATCAAAATTAAATATACTCTTAAGATAGCTGGATTACAGCTAATGCTTTCAGTGAAGTGGTTGTGTTGGCAATAATGAGATAATTGACTTTTTTTTTAATTTGCTTAACATTACAATTTTTTAAAACCCTGACATAGTCAATTACTCTTGTGATACTATAGATATGTGCTCGTTTTGAGAGCCGAGTTCAAATCCCAGTTGGATTTGTTTCATTTGCTTAGAAGGAACTACCCTTGGGAAAGATATTACTTACTCCCTCTTCATTTTGTAGGAGTGCCTCTGACAATTTTCCTAGTTGTAAATGAATTAGAATTATTTCCCGATACTCCTCATTTTGAAGGCTGCTTACAAACTTCATTTGAATCAAATTCTCTTCGATTGACTGATTTTCCGATTCCAGTTTCTGAATTTCAAAATATATAGCGGCCTGTTTTAAAGAAAGATCTTATTCCATAACTTTCTGAGAAATATCCTTTAACTTAGCTCCTTCTGGATTCAATAGAATTTCTTGGGTGTTGATCTTCACTGACATCGCCAAACATCATTTCCTTTAACAGTTTTCTTCTTCTTCTATGTGCCCTGTCCCTTCAGGACGTAGGCGATCATGGATCTCCACGTCTCCCTATCCCTTGTGGCTCTTAGTATGTTTGCTCCTGTTGCTCCTGGCAACCCCCGTTCCGTCATCCACCTGATCAGACTCTGCAGATATGTTATCCGCTGCCTTCCTCTGTCTCTCCTTCCTTCTATCTGACCAGTCAGTATCAGGTTCGCCAGGCTCTCCTTCCTCATTGCATGTCCCAGGAACTTCAGTTGTCTCTTCCTGATGCTCAACATCAATTTCCTTTTTGTTGCCATTCTTTCTAACACTTCGTCGTTGCTTGTATGCTCAGTCCACGATATACGTAGCATCCTTCTGTAGAACCACATTTCGGCCGCTTCCAGTTTTTTCCTCATTTTCGATGATATTGTCCAGCATTCACTTCCGTATTGAAGAACTGACATCACGTAGCAGTCTAGCACTCTTTTCTTCGTTTCTATTGAGATCTTCCTGTGTGTTAGTATTTTGCTCATCTTCTGGAGCGCGTCCTTTGCCATGCCAATTCGCCTTCTGATCTCCGTGTCGCACTTTCCATCTCCTGTTAGAACACTTCCTAGGTACTTAAATTCTTGGACTTGTTTGATTCTGTTATCCCCCACCTATATTTGGCATTTTGGGTTGTATCTTTTGCTGATGACCATGCACTCAGTTTTCTTAAAGTTTATTTGTAGTCCCTTCTTGTCACTCTCCACTGCTACTTTCTGTATGAGATCTTGCAGTTTCCTTTCCGTGTCCGCAATCAGTACTGTATCGTCCGCGTATCTTATGTTGTTCAGGTTGTGGCCTCCAATAATAAATCCTGGTGTGTCATCTAGGGTCCTCAAAATATTCTCGCTGTATAGGTTGAACAAATCCGGTGAAAAGACACATCCTTGTCTTACGCCTTTTTCTATCTTTGTGTATCTACTGAGGTCGTTACCTGTCCGTATGCAGGCCGTTTGCTGCCAGTAGAGATTCTTGATTATTCTTATATCTTTGCCGAAAATGTCGAGGTTGCCTATCATTTCCATCAATTCTTTGTGTCGTATTTTGTCGAATGCTTTCGCGTAATTTTCTATTGTTTCTTTCAAGTGGTCCGTTATTTGGTTTTCTCCTCCGAAAACCAGATAACAAAAATGTATGGAGATGGATATATTGGCGATATAGAAAAATAGTATAATGTGTACTTATTGTGGATATCAACATCATAAAAAAAAAAAACAAATATGACCGGCGTATAAAAATCAAATCTGATAGGTTTTTTCACTTCTTAATTGGCGTTGTTCCCAGGTCCATTCTGACCCGGAGTGGTAGCACCTGTTAGGGTCCCAGCTATAAACAAATAGTTAACCCCCAAACTGGGGTCAAAACACTATGAAAGTATAAAAATATACTTTTATAGAAATATATACATAAAAACATACTTTTATAGAAAAATATACATTTTGAAGGAAAAAGATGATTTTTCAACACTCTAGTCTCTTTTGTTTTGACATTGTTCACTAATCTTGTCAAATTCATGTTTAATGCAAAACTGATAATACGTCAAAGTTAACTTTTACTTCCACTTTGGCGTTCAAAAAGTTTTTTTTTTATTTTTTTTATCAAGGATTCATCAAACTGAATTACATGAAAATGTTTTTTTTCAAATTCATGGTTTTTCTCATTTCCTCCAGAAATTTCTTGATATCAACGGCCGTCACTTCCGATATGTAATTGCATGTTCAATAAAACATGAAAAGACGTCCATACTTATTCCCTCTTCATTTTGTTAGACTGCCTCTGCTTCTTTTCTTTTAGTAGTTACACATATCTTTAAAATGATTCATTTTGAAAAAACCTATCAGATTTGATTTTTATACGCCGGTCATATTTGTTTTTTTTTTTTATGATGTTGATATCCACAATAAATACACATTATACTATTTTTCTATATCGCCAATATGTCCATCTTCATACATTTTTGTACTATAAAAGTTTCCAGTTAATTCTTGTTGCTGAACAAATTCGACAAATTGCACCAGTGACAACTTTCCCATTTGTAAATGCATTAGAAACTATTCCCGATACTCCTCATTATGAAGGCTGGTTACAAATTTCATTTGAATCAAAATCTCTTCAACTGACTGGTTTTCCGATTCCAGTTTCTGAATTTCAAAATATATATATATTTTTTTTTAATCGTATCACCCCGAGCATGACGGTAACGCCACTGATGTGCAGGGCGCTACATAAGAGTAAAAAAGATTAAGTAGAAGAGAGTGAAGAGAAAGACGAACCAGTTAGAAAGGAGCAAGAGAAGGATGGGAATACAAATGTGATGACAGTTGCAAAGGTTGAGAGGAAGGAAAGGATATATAGGGTAGTGAAGAAAGAACTAGGGTCAAGTGGTTAAGAGATGAGTATTGACCTTGCATTTAAATTCCTGGAGGTTGTAGCCGTCAGGAAAGCAAGAATATGGAAGTGAGCTCCACAGGCGAGAAGTGCGAGAAAAGAAGCTGAAGGAGTAGAATTGTCGTCTGCATTTGGTTGATCTAACTGTGAATGGGTGAGACCCAGTTGCCAGTCTGGTTGCACGAGTAAACATTTCTTGCAGAGGCACCAGTGACTTAAGTTCGTTGGAGCAGAAGCCATGAAAGTATTTATAGAACAGACAAAGGGAAGCCACATCACGTCGGTGGGGAAGCGGCTGAGCAGCCTGTTTTAATTGAAGAACTCATTCGATAATCTTTTGAGAAATATTCAATAACTTAGCTCTCTCTGCATTCACTGCATTGTCTTGGGTGTTGTTTTTCACAGCTAGTTCACTGATATCGCCAAACATCATTTCCTTTAACTCTGTTAGGTGTGCAATAATTGATAATTTTATATTTTTGCTTTCAAGTGGTCCGTTATTTGGTTTTCTCCTCCGATTGATTTTGAATGACTTTAGTTTTATTGTTCTAGCTTTAGCTGCTAGTATTCCAAGCATAATTATGAAGTGATAATTGTTCGTTCGGTTCGTTAAACATCGGAGACGTCATTATTGCGTACGTTACCTTCTCGCGTGAAGACGTATGGCGTTAACTGTTTCATGGCTAATAGGCGTAGCTATTCATAGTCTTTGCGAGTTCATATGTAAATAAGTCTCCCTCCAGCTATGTGTTAAATAGCAGGACAAATTGGATTCTATAGATTAGGTTGGCAACAAGTCAACTGCAGCAAGTAATGGACACCTACTACGGAAATATCTTCTTCCCAATAATTTCGAGACATAATCTCCCAAGCTTGAATTACCTAAGACAATTAACCTATTAACTGAGTGTAAGATGTCTTTTTTGCGTTGTTTGATTCTCATTGGTTAAGTAGAGTTCATTTTTTTGGCTTATGAAATAATGTTCGTGTGTAAAATTCATGCGGTTTTTTATATACCAATTCTAAATTTAGAAAATCCATACTTAAAGAATCTAAAATTTCCCTGCCTACAACCACAACAGATGTAACCTAAATTTTTTTATTCTCACAAAAAGCAACCATTGACCAACAAAATAAAAATACCCACCAAACGAACATACATTTTAAACTAAATCCCACAGAGACAAACTACTCCAAATTCGACCTTACTGCAGAACGTATTAGGCACAATAAGAGATGAACAACAATAACTAATAATAAAATAGAACAATTATAACAATAGACTGTAATAAAAGTGATGTGACGGATAGAAGATTCGTTCTTACCGTAGATCTTATTAGGCACAATAAGAGATTAACAACAATCAGTAATAATAAAATAGAACAATTATAACAATAGACTGTAATAAAAGTGATATGACGGATAGAAGATTCGTTCTTACCGTAGATCTTATTAGGCACAATAAGAGATTAACAACAATCAGTAATAATAAAATAGAACAATTATAACAATAGACTGTAATAAAAGTGATGTGACGGATAGAAGATTCGTTCCTACCGTAGATCTTATTAGGCACAATAAGAGATTAACAACAATCAGTAATAATAAAATAGAACAATTATAACAATAGACTGTAATAAAAGTGATGTGACGGATAGAAGATTCGTTCCTACCGTAGATCTTATTAGGCACAATAAGAGATTAACAACAATCAGTAATAATAAAATAGAACAATTATAACAATAGACTGTAATAAAAGTGATGTGACGGATAGAAGATTCGTTCCTACCGTAGATCATATTAGGCACAATAAGAGATTAACAACAATGACTAATAATAAAATAGAACAAAATTAAACATAACAATAGACTGTAATAAAAGTGATGTGACGAATAGAAGATTCGTTCTTACCGTAGATCTTATTAGGCACAATAAGAGATTAACAACAATCAGTAATAATAACATAGAACAATTATAACAATAGACTGTAATAAAAGTGATGTGACGGATAGAAGATTCGTTCTTACCGTAGATCTTATTAGGCACAATAAGAGATTAACAACAATCAGTAATAATAACATAGAACAATTATAACAATAGACTGTAATAAAAGTGATGTGACGGATAGAAGATTCGTTCTTACCGTAGATCTTATTAGGCACAATAAGAGATTAACAACAATCAGTAATAATAACATAGAACAATTATAACAATAGACTGTAATAAAAGTGATGTGACGGATAGAAGATTCGTTCTTACCGTAGATCTTATTAGGCACAATAAGAGATTAACAACAATCAGTAATAATAACATAGAACAATTATAACAATAGACTGTAATAAAAGTGATGTGACGAATAGAAGATTCGTTCTTACCGTAGATCTTATTAGGCACAATAAGAGATTAACAACAATCAGTAATAATAACATAGAACAATTATAACAATAGACTGTAATAAAAGTGATGTGACGGATAGAAGATTCGTTCTTACCGTAGATCTTATTAGGCACAATAAGAGATTAACAACAATCAGTAATAATAACATAGAACAATTATAACAATAGACTGTAATAAAAGTGATGTGACGGATAGAAGATTCGTTCCTCCCGTAGATCTTATTAGACACAATAAGAGATTAACAACAATCAGTAATAATAAAATAGAACAATTATAACAATAGACTGTAATAAAAGTGATGTGACGGATAGAAGATTCGTTCTTACCGTAGATCTTATTAGGCACAATAAGAGATTAACAACAATCAGTAATAATAAAATAGAACAATTATAACAATAGACTGTAATAAAAGTGATATGACGGATAGAAGATTCGTTCTTACCGTAGATCTTATTAGGCACAATAAGAGATTAACAACAATCAGTAATAATAAAATAGAACAATTATAACAATAGACTGTAATAAAAGTGATGTGACGGATAGAAGATTCGTTCCTACCGTAGATCTTATTAGGCACAATAAGAGATTAACAACAATCAGTAATAATAAAATAGAACAATTATAACAATAGACTGTAATAAAATGTACACAGTTGTACTATAAACGTCTGCGAGTGTTCTTAGCTAGGTGTTGTGTCAAGGTACCGCCGATAAATATCGAAAATCGATAATCGAATAATCGGGTTATAGAAAGGGTGGTCCGATTTTAATCAAAATTGATACACTCATAGACAAAGACATATGATACGATATTCAGAAGTTTCAAGATTGCAGTACTTACAATAGTGCAGAATATCGATAATATATATATATATATATATATATATATATATATATATATATGAAAGGCAAGATGTTTGTGTGTCTATGTATGTTTATCCGCTTGTATGCCTTTTATACAAATCCACAATTTTTATCCGATTCTCACCAAACTTCACACAAATATTCTTTAGGCTGAGTCTGAGATCCAGGACTATGGATTAGTTTTAATGCTTTCATTACACCTGCTTGTATATATATATATATATATATATATAATCAAAGGTAACAACAAATCATTATTATAGAATATCAAATATCACATGCTCCATCGCTTTCATTGACAAGGGGCTCGATGCTTCTGTAACGTTTTTTTTTTTTTTTTTGTAGGGTTGTTGACTCTACTCAAATTCTTTTATCCTCCTGGCGGGGTAGACTGGTAACCAACCACGTCTATAGAAACCGAGTCGATATCTACTGCACAATCCCTCGCAGTCGAACCTACGCTCGTCCCTTTATCCTCCTGGCGAGGTAGACTGGTAACCAACCACGTCTATAGAAACCGAGTCGATATCTACTGCACAATCCCTCGCAGTCGAACCTACGCTAGTCTCTTTATCCTCCTGGCGAGGTAGACAATTTGACATCCGAAGCTATAGGACACAGTCTGTCCTGCTACTCAGCCCATAGCTGGAGGGACAAGAGATGGATGCAAAAAGTGAATGCAAAAATTCAACTGAAATTCGAATTCGGTCCACAGATTTCTGATTCAGGGCCTATATCCACAGCACCACAACCTACGTCTTAAGTAGCCCATATCGGCATACAAAATAATGGTGCGATAAAGAGCAAGTAGAAAACGATTATCAATCTAACATGTTTTCCATGTGCCCTGTCTCTTCAGGACGTAGGCGATCATGGTTCTCCACGTCTCTCTATCCCTTGTGGCTCTTAGTATGTTTGCTCCTGTTTCTCCTGGCAATCCCCGTTCCGTCATCCACCTGATCAAGCCCTGCAAATATGTTATCAGTTGCCTTCCTCTGTCTCTTTTTCCTTCTATCTGGCCAGTTATTATCAGGTTCTCCAAGCTCTCCTTCCTTATTGCATGTCCCAGGAACTTCAATTGTCTCTTCCTGATGCTCAGTATCAATTTCCTTTTTGTTGCCATTCTTTCCAACACCTCATCGTTGCTTGCATGCTCAGTCCGCGATATCCGCAGCATCCTTCTGTAGAACCACATTTCCGTTGCTTCCAGTTTTGTCCTCATTTTTGATGATATTGTCCAGCATTCACTGCCGTATTGAAGAACTGACATCACATAGCAATCCAGTTTTTTTTTGTTTCTAGTGAGATTTTCCTGTGTCTTAGTACTTTACTCAGCTTCTGGAACGCGTCCTTTGACATGCCAATTCGCTTTCGGATCTCTGTGTCGCACTTTCCATATCCTGTTAGAACACTTCCTAGGTATTTAATTTTTTTTTTACTTTCATTAAAACTTAGTCAGAGAACGAAATTTGGAAAAAAAGGAGAAACATAATTTTTGTGATATTTTTATTTCTATGTTCTTAGATTTGCATTTATTAATCAGGCTTTACACGCATTTGACTTGCTAAACCAACGATAGTATGATTTATGGTGTTCCGAATTCAAGCTGAGATTACACGTCCTTTCGAAGCTCCAATAAATTAACTGATTTCAAGCCTAAAAATGTAAATATTTCTTTATATATGTAAATATATCATCATTCTAGTTTATCTCTGCGGGATTTTGGTAACTCGGCGTGGTGTAATGTTTAGCCAGCTTGACTCGCTAGAATCTGTTACAACTGAGTAGTGAGTTCGATCCTCACTGGGTGCCCAATACGTTCGGCCTTGTGCCACATCTAAGCGTTGCTTAGAAAACTTACTATGTATGTGGGATTCAGATTATAATATATATTTGTAACTGTGTGTGTGTGCCTCATAAACATTTGTTTGGTGATTGTCCGCACATTAATTTAGGAATGTCTTTGCGTAAACATTGTTCGTTTTAGATAAATATAGTTTAGTTTTTTTTTTTTAGAATGGACATAATAAAGGTTATATTTGCTGTTGGATTCCAGTCCATATTTGATCCTAATTTATATATAAAATAATAAAATGAGTTATTCAGATAACTTGGATATTATGGATAATTTGGATATTATGCCAATCAATAATTCTCTGTGGACTCTATTTTTTCGATTTAGCCATTTCTGAATAATCCTTTTTCTTTTTAATCTGTGCACATTCAAAGCAATATACTGCGCCTCTTCGGCCTCACCCCATCTTCATGTGGAACCATTACATTGAATCAATAGCTAAATTCACTGCTAGGAAGTTTGGGTCACTTTGTCAGGCCAGAAAGTTTTTTTTCCTCTGAATCTATCTTGCACATATAAACAAATCAACTAAGTGATTGCAAAGTTTATGTTTTGAATGACATCAGGATCAATGATAGAGTTTTTTTTAGCTACTTGGCATTAAATTCACAGAACACAAGTATATTAACGAACGGGTGGCCTTATTTATATTGTCGGAGATACTGTCTAGCAAGGAAGATTCAGTTGAGGAAGGAGGGCCGTAATGAAAGAAAAGATAGCTAACACACTTTAAAAGTGAAAGACGGAGACACATGTATGAATGGTCAGAAGATTCAAGAGAAATCACGCTAGCGAGGGGGAGATGTTCGCTGATATAAATCATCAGGCTATGGACAATGGAGTCCTTCCTTAAGAAGAGAAGGTAACTAGTTACCTGGAACTCAAAGGAGGAGATTGAGGGATGAAAATTAGTTTCGCAAGGTGCTAAGATATCAGAGGACTTTTCGTAAGGTGCTAAGATGTCAGGGGACTTTTCGCAAGGTGCTAAGATGTCAGAGGACTTTTCGCAAGGTGCTAAGATGTCAAAGGACTTTTCGCAAGGTGCTAAGATGTCAGAGGACTTTTTGCAAGGTGCTAAGATGTCAGAGGACTTTTCGCAAGGTGCTAAGATGTCAGAGGACTTTTCGCAAGGTGCTAAGATGTCAGAGGACTTTTTGCAAGGTGCTAAGATGTCAGAGGACTTTTCGCAAGGTGCTAAGATGTCAGAGGACTTTTCGCAAGGTGCTAAGATGTCAGAGGACTTTTCGCAGAAGAAACATTCCACGCTGCAGAATTTGGTAAGGATTTTTGTGAAGGAAATGTTGAATGGTTTTCGTGATTTTCGTTTCGCTGGTTTAGCTTTGTTTCTTGGAATGTGAATGTTCATTTTTGGGATGTTTTGGTGAGAAGAGACCTCGAGTAAATGTGGTAGATGGTCATGTACTGCAGCATAGTGTGGCGTCAGGTTTGCCCACCGAAAGCGCTTGCAGAGACACCTATCCATGCGAGTTATGGCACAGCAATAACGCCGATATTATGCAACTATTAATAAGGAAAACCGCGCTCGACGCTACGCAAGAGTTAGGGCTCCTAACTATCAATCAAAAGGAGCAACCACAAAACTGCCAACTCGGTACCCTCATTATGAATAGACTTTGCAACCGACCGCACACATCATAGAAATTCGCGAGGGTACCAATATTAATGCCTGAGAAGAGGAAAAGAACTGGGAACCACTTTCTAAACAGTGAACAAGAAGTGAGCCTTTATTCATTTTCAAAAGACGGGAGAGGAATATGAATCGGGTGATAATAGACACTTTCGACTCTAATTAATATAATTTAAAGTTAGGAAAACTAAATTTACTAAGTTTTAACTTAGTTAAAGTCAGGAGTTCATTTACTGGTTCAGATGAGGATTTAGCCTAGAAACAATCGCAACAAATTATATATATATATATATATATATATATATATATATATATATATATATATATTTTAATCATTTCACCCCGAGCCAGGCGGAAACGCTACTGATGTGCAGGGGGTTACATAAATGTAAAAAGATTAATTAGAAAAGAGTGAGGAGTACAAACTAGTTAGAAAGGAACAATAGAAAGCTGAGAAAGCAGGTGCGATGACAGATACATAGGTGGAGAGAAAGGGAATGTTATACAGGGGTGGGGAGAGAGCTAGAGTCCAGTGGTTAGTAGATGAGTATTGACTTTGCATTTAAATTTCTGGAGGTTGTAGCCGTCAGGAAAGCAAGAATACGGGAGCGAGTTCCACAGGCGGGAAGTGCGAGAGAAGAAGCTGCAGGAGTAGAATTGTCGTCTGCATTTGGCTAACCTGACTGTGAATGGGTGGGACCCAGTTGCCAGTCTGGTTGCACGAGTAAACACCTGTTGAGGAGGCATCAGTGACTTAAGCTCGTCCGAGCAGAAGCCATATGAAAGCAAAATATTAAACTAAATGAAAGAAAAACCAAAAATAAAAATAGAAATAAACCAAAAATCAAACACCTGAGGAAAATTAAAGCACATTACAGATTCTTCTTTGGAGCCTATCGAGAACACTGAGACGAACAGCAGGGGCGTCTGACCAGATATAACAACAGTATTACATGCAGAGTCAGACTGGTGTCAAGTAACTAAAACATACAATATAGGAAACAAAGATTTATTCAGTCAGTTAAGTCCCATAAGTGAAACACGCTTGGGCGATCATGTCTCTTTCGAGACATGACTGACTGGGCAGAAGATTATCCCGCAGTAGGTTGCCGTTACTTTTTGCGGTAGATTGGTTACCAGCCAAGGCTATAGAACCCAATCTGTCCTATTATTTGACTCATAGCTAGAGGGGGAAGAGATGTATTATATTATTAAGTATTAATTAGTGGGGGATCAGTTTATTACTTCATAACAATATAAAACTGATCCCCCAATTTATGCCCTCTAGAAGCCTTATTCATGTTTTCAACTATTATATTCAGTCAATCATACGTGAAACACGATTTGGGCAATCATGTCTCGAAAGAGACATGACTGACTAGGCAGAAGATTATCCCGCAGTAGGTTGCCATTATATTCTGCGGTAGACTGGTTGCCAACCAAGGATATAGAACACAATCTGTCCTGTTATTTAACCCATAACTAGAGGGAAGAGACGTATTAATACCTTTCCCAAGGATATTTGCGCGTAAGTGAATGTAATGAATTCAACTGGAATTCGAACTCGGCTCCTCGATTTCTCGTTCCGAACTGATATCCACAGCACCACAACGCACATCCGCACATTATTCGCGTTACCCGAAGAAAAAAAAGTAAATAACTTAATACGAAAAATCACTTTGAATTTTAACGAAAATTTTCAAAGAAAATATTGAAATATTTACCTTCTTTTTTTTTCCTTTGGCAACTTCGGTCTGATTACAAATCTTATTGAACAGAAAGCTCTCTCTCTCTCTCTCTCTTTCTCCCTCTCTCTCTCTCTCTCTCTATATATATATATATATATATATTCTATACATATACTGTTAAATATAAGTGACAGTGAATGTCTATTATGTTTAATCATGAGCCGTATAAAACGTCGTATTTTGGCTTCAATTTCAGCTAAAATATAGAAAAAATTCTCCAACATTTAGATAATTTTTATTAATTCGGTTCTAAGCATTTGGCTCATATGAGCCATCTTCAGAGAGGTTATTAAGACGGTAACACAATAACATCCACCATCAGCGACGATTTTATTTTGTGTTGACATAAAACTCTGCTAGGCAACGGCGATAGTTACCAAAAATAACAAACGCAGTTTGCAAATTTGCAACGCGGTTCTATGACGTCACACCACGTGATAGCGCTAAATGACAAAAAAAATGTTAGTCGTCCGCAGACAGATCTGTTTCGCTGTATCACAACTCATCAGTACGGTTAGACTCCGATTGCTTTTAACCCAGGATTGAAACCCAACCGAACTGGCGTCAGTCGGCGATTGTACCTCTGGGCTATGGGCGCTAGGTAGAAGGCAGAATTTTTAGCGTGCATATTATCATTATACACGCCCAATAGCCAGAGTGCTCTAATTCATTACTGAATGAACGATGCGTACAAGCCAGAGTAGATACTGTTTTTCAAAGTCTCCCATTCTTCCAGAGTGCTCAATCAAGGTGTGAGAGCGTAAATAGTCATCAGCAGGCAGATCTGTTTCGCTGTATCACAGCTCATCAGTACGGTTAGACTCCGATTGCTTTTAACCCAGGATTGAAACCCAACCGAACTGGCGTCAGTCGGCGATTCTACCTCTGTGCTATGGGCGCTCGGTAGAAGAAGGCAGACTTTTTAGCGTGCATATTATCATTATACACGCCCAATAGCCAGAGTGCTCTAATTCATTACTGAATGAGCGATGCGTACATGCCAGAGTAGCTACTGTTTTATCAAAAGAGAGTGAGAGTAACAACTTAGTTGATGCAAGAATAGAGATAAATTTTTAAAAAAGTCTTAATTATTTTTTCGATAAATACATATATATCTAAAGAGAAAGTATCTTTAATATAGCCTTACTACCAACTATAAACACTTGCTTAAAACATTGCATTACTTCACCGTCTTTCTATTTATTTTAGATCTAACCTATGTCTACGAATAAATAAAAAGAAATAAAATAATACTACTGCTAAATAATATATAAAATAATATATAATTTTAGATTAATATTTTTCATAATTTATAATCTTCTAAATAACATAGAAATAAATATTTTTTAAATAAAATGTACTAAATTGATAAAAGTATACATACTAATAAATGAAATAATACCAACCTTCAATGAAAGATTCTTCTTCTTCTTCTTCTTCTTCTTCTTCTTCTTCTTCTATGTGCCCTGTCCTTTCAGGACGTAGACGATTATGGCTTTCCCCGTCTCCCTATCCCTGGTACCTCTTAGCACGCTTTCTCCTATTACACCACGCAACCCCCATTATGTCATCGACCTGCTCAAGCCCTTCAAATATGTTATCGCTGTTTTCCTCTGTCTCTTTTTCCCTCTATCTGGCCTGTTAGTATCAGGTTCTCCAAGCCCTCCTTCCTTATTGCATATCCCAGGAACTTCAGTTGTTTCTTCCTGATGCTCAGTATTAATTTTTAAAAGATTATAAATGCTAAATTTATTACAATCAGTCTGTTTCATTGATCTGCATTAAAATGTGGCAAAGGCATTTATACATTCTCACAACATCTCGCTAGATTTTCAACAATTTAATCAGAAATGTCTGCCGACCTTTCCTTCACACACATACACAAAAACTCTAATTAACGTTACCACCCAACAAACACAAACTTTACTATTCAAAAGACTTCTCACGCATATATTCTAGAATTTTCTATTTTTTAAATACACTTTACACGCGTATTAATGCGCACACATATATAGAAACAGACAAATGTTTCTATACATGCATCAGTCAGTTAAGTGCCATGCGCGATACACGCTTGGACGATCATGTCTCGAAAGAGACATGACTGACTGGGCAGAAGATTATCCCGCAGTAGGTTGCCATTGCTTTCTGCGGTAGACTGGTTGCCGACCAAGGCTGTAGAACCCAATCTGTCCTGATATTTGACCCATAACTGGAGGGAAGAGACGGATTAATACCTTTCCCAAGGGTATTTGCGCGTAAATGAATGCATGGAATTCAACTGGAATTCGAACTCGGTTCCCCGATTTCTCGTTCCGAGCCGATATCCACTGCGCCACAACGCACATGAAAATATTTCACACACATACATCTGAAAATAAGTATCTATTGCTTTAATACACGTGACACATATCTGACCAATAAGAATCAAGCCCACATGAGAATATTCCAGTACACTGTTTCTTCGTAAAATCTTTTTCATTTTTACCTCCATCTCTGAAGAAGCTTTAATAAAACCGAAACATGTTAGATTCAGATACGTTTCCTACTTCGTTCTTTACTTGGCCTGGGCATGACGGTAAACTGCATCCGGCAGCAAGTCCTCTGATTAAGAGTTTGTGAGGAGCATGGAACCACCTTCTAATTGCTGTTGTTCCCAGGTCCACTCTGACTCGAAGTGGTAGCACCTGTTAGGGTCCCAGCTATGGGCAAATAGTTAACCCCCAAACTGGAGTCATAACACTTTGGAAGTATTAAAATACTTTTATAGAAATATATACATAAAAATAGACTTCTATAGAAAATATCTTTTCAAAGGAAAAATATTACCAACCATACATTTTTAAGAAAAAATTATTCTCAGCAAAACACTTTTGAATACAAGATTAGAAGATATTTTCAGTTTTCTAAAATAAAAATGAATTTTCGTTAAAATCTGACTAAATCAACCTTCTCACTATGACTGAACATTAAAAAAATACCTTCAAACCCCCATCGTTTTGGCATTAAATAACCCACAAAGGTTGATATGCAGTTAAATGAAAATCAAACTCAAACTCGTTCTTTACTTTATATATATATTATATATATATATATATATATATATATATATATATATATATATATATATATAAAGGTTTGCATGTCATCTTTCTGATCAGAGTGCAATTAAACAACATTTCTCTGAAAAACATAAACATATAGGTAATATCAGACAGATTTTGGTCAACAATACGGTGATCCTTACTCATAGACATAGTAACAGGAACCTTCAGATATTGGAGGCCATGTACATCAAATCTACAAAACCAACACTTAATAAAATCACCTTTAAATCCAGACATAACACGTTACATTGCATTTGAATACATGGTTTTGTTGTCATTTCGCGCTATCACGTGGTGTGACGTCATAGGACCGCATCGCAAATTTGAGAACTGCGTTTGTTATTTTTGGTAACTATTGCCGTTGCCTAGCGGAGTTTTATGTCAACACAAAATAAAATCGTCGGTGATGGTGGATATTATTGTATTACCGTCTAAATAAGGTCTCTGAAGATGGCTCATGTGAGCCGAAAGCTTAGAAACAAATTAATAAAAAATTATCTAAATGTTGGAGAATTTTTGTCTTCATTTTCAACTGGAATTAAAGCCAAAATACGACGTTTAAAACGACTCATGATTAACCATAATAGACATTCATTGTCTTATATTTAACAGTATATGTTTAGAAAATATATATATGTATATATATATACTATAGTCATCCGCAGACAGATCTGTTTCGCTATATCATTTCGGTTAGATTCCGATCGCCTCCTAACCCAGGATTGAAACTCGACCGAATCGGCGTCAGTCGGCGATTCTACGTCTGGGTCACGAGCGTCCGGGAGAAGAAGGCAGACCTTTTAGCGAGTATATCATTACACGCCCCCAATAGCTAGCGTTCTCTAATTCATTATTGAATGAGTGATGCGTATATGCCGGAGTAGGTACTGTTTTCAAAGTCTCCCACTCTTCCGGAGTGCTAAATTAGGGTGTGAGAGTGTAAATACTATAGTATAGAATATATATATAGAATATATATATATATATATATATATATATATATATTCGGAGTTTTATTTGATGACATTATTTATTTGACTTTATATTTCCTATATTTCAGAACTGTCAATCGCAGATCCTATGGTTACACAACAAGTAAAGAGGCACGCACTTATTGAGGCTATAAAGGTAGATTATTGCAATTGATAAAAAGCGGGATATTTAAAAGTCGGTAGTTCATTCCTCTACAAATTTCGCAAGAAGTTAAAAGCCAAAAATGGAAATATATCACCAGTATCAAAAGGTAAGAATCACTGATGCGTTTAGAATATCTGAATTTATTTGGCAAGCACAGCAGACCATTGATGGCAATTCCAGAAGAACCATCATCTCGATTACAAAAGAACACCATGTGTCAAAAGTAATAATCCGAAAAGTTGTCTTAGAAGACATCAGATACAAAACTTATGCGATGAGTACTAATAATTTTATTATTTATATATGTATATATATATATATATATATATATATATATATATATATATATATGAAAGTTTTGTAATTTGCTTGAAGCATTGTGTATATTAGGTGTAAGGTTAGGTCTTGAAGGCTATGCTATCACAATGTTTTTAGTAAAATAAAGGAAGGTAAATATGTTGTTGGCTATTACCTATTTTTTATTCATTAATATCTCGAGACCAAAATCTCATCTTCAGAATGTTAGGAGAGCTTGTTTTCACGTTCGTCCGCTCATGGACCGTGCCTTTCAACGAAAGGTTATCCTTCTCTGCTACTGCTGTCATTAATTGTAGTCAGTGTGAGTGTGCGTGTGTGTGCGCTTGTGTATACCTGTAAGTGTGTTTCAGCATATATATATATCTGTGTGTGTGTGTGTGTGTGTGTGTGAATTATAATTATAAACAACAACTTTGTAAAATGAATATTTCACTGAAATATAAAAAATACATATATATTATATATATATATATATATATATATATATATATATATGTGTGTGTGTGTGTGTGTGTGTGTGTGTGTGTGTGTGTGTGTGTGTGTGTGAATTATAATTATAAACAACAACATTGTAAAGTGAATATTTCACTAAAATATAAAAGATAATTTCCAGGATTTCCTCTGAAATCGGGACACAACAATTGACTTCCGTTTTAATAATAAGTCTGACTGGTTCTATAAGTTCAAAATGGCAGCTAACCCCCAAAACAACCTTTAATCCGTTGTTAATTCCGTCAAGTAATAGCTTGTCAAATCTAACGCCTAAAAATACGAAATTGAACTCTTTCAATCGTCTGTATGAACGTATTTTGACTTCCATAAGCATGGATGATGCTAACCACCAGAAGAGTGACTCATTGTATCTTCTCGAATTAAATGGGGGGGAATAATTACTTTTTTTATCATTTCACCCAAAGTAAAACGGGACCCCTACTACCGTACAGCGGGTTACTGTGAGAGGGGGTACTGAAGAAAGGATAAAAGATGAATGGGATTTAAAAATAAAAGATGGCAATTAACTTTTGGGAGATTGTAGCTATCAGGGAAGCAAGTAAATAGAAGGGAGTCCAACAGTTTCTTTTGTCGCATTTCCCGTTTGTGGAACTCTCTTCCGGTTTCTTTCTTCTTTGGCAAAGTCCCATCATTTTACAATTAATATGTCTATATATAACCGTAAGTTCTATACTAACAACTTCTTTTATCGCACTTTTTGCTTGTGGAACTCTCTTCCGGCTCCTTGCTTCCTTGGCAAGGTCTCATCATTTTACAGTTGAAATGGCTAGATGTAACCCTAAGTTCTATGCTAACAGTTACTTTTATCGCACACCTCAGTTGTGGAACTCTCTTCCGGCTTCTTCCTCCCCTGATAAGTTCTTATCATTTTACAGCTAAGCTAGCTAGAAGTAACCGTAAATTCTACGCTAACAGTTTTTTTATTGCACTTTTCTCTTGTGGAACTCTCTTCCTGCTCCTTGCTTTCTTGGCAAGGTCTCATCATTTTACAGTTGAAATGGCTAGATGTAACCCTAAGTTCTATGCTAACACTTACTTTTATCGCATACCTCAATTATGGAACTCTCTTCCTGCTCCTTGCTTTCTTGGCAAGGTCTCATCATTTTACAGTTGAAATGGCTAGATATAACCTTAACTTCTATGCTAACAGTTTCTTTTATCGCACTTCTCGCTTGTGGAACTTTCTTGCAGCTTCTAGCTTCCCTGGCAAGGTCTCATCACTTTACGATTGAAATGGCCAGATGAAACCGTAAGTTCTATGCTAACAGTTTCTTTTATCGCACTTCTCGTTTGTGGAACTCTCTTCCGCCGTCTTGCTTCCCTGGCAAGGTTTCATCATTTTACAGTTGAAATGGCTAAATATAACCGTAACAGTTTTTTTCTTTTATCGCACTTTTTGATTATGGAACTTTTTTCCGTTATCTTGCTCTGAATGTTGATCTCCAGAATTTAAAAGCAATGTCAATCGTTTTCCTCTGTTTTTATAATTCCTGTTGTATTATGTTTCTCCCTGCTAAATAATGTTTCCTTTTTTTCTTGCGTCTTAGAGGATTTATTGCCTTTTTTATGATTAATACAAAAGTAAAAATAATAATGTCAATCGCTGTCTGAGTATCATATTTCCCAAAATCGACATTATTCGCATAAGTTCTTTAACAGTTATTTTTAGTTTCTGCAATTTTCCATTAAGCTGCGTTATCATTTATCGATTGTCTACCATAATCAAATTTAAAAGTGCCCTCTTTTCGCGTAACACGCGTTACTACAAATATGAACTTAAATTGCCTTCTTATTCGAGAAAATAATTTCATTTGACGTAATTTCATCGATAGTTCGCCTCAGCGAAAAATCAATACAAACACGTTTGATGTCGAGCGAATACCCGCTGTGAAATCGATTTTATTGAACTGCAATCGAATCACATAGACAAGAGTGCGCGTAATAACAGAAAGACTTTCTCGATAGTGGCGTTTTCGGTTGCCTTGACAACTCCCTTCTCTGTCTCTCTCTCTCTCACTCTCTCGCTCTTTCGCTCTCTCTCTATATATCCAGCTGCCAACCAAATATGTCCCGCTGTCCATTTGAAATATATAATGTTTGAATACTAACCTTATTTCAATCAGTGTTTTTTTTGTTTTTTTTAAATTTTTTAACCACTACCCCCCCCCCCCATGAAAGGCAATAACGCCACTAAGACATAAGAGGTTACACGGGAGAAAGAATTACGAATAGAAACTTTAATAATAAGCAAAAAGTAGAAAGACAGATCATGAGGACAGTAAATAACGATTTAAATTTGTGCCGATTAAAATGTGTGAAAAGCATGGAGCCGGAAGAGAGTTCCACTAACAGGAAGTTTAGGAGAAGAAACTGTCAGCATAGAACTTACGGATACATCTAACCAGCTAAACTGTATATTGATGAAATTTCAACGCCTTTTTAATCTTTTACTTAAAATCAAAAACAGATAGTTGCAAAAAAAAAAAAAAAGGAAAGAATTAAAAAATATCATATCTTCAAAGTTATATATGTGTTTCATCGTTATCACACAGTGGATGTCCCTTGTGGTGCACTGGATATCGGCTCAGATCGAGAAATCAGAGAGCAGTGTTCGAATTCCATTTGAATTCGCTGCATTCACGTACGCGCAAATAGCCTTAAGAAAGCGTATTTATCTGCGGCTTCTCCCTATGGATTAAATAGGACAGATTGGATTCTGTAACAGAAAGTAATGGCAATGCGGGAAAATCTTCTGTCCAGTCAGTCATGTCTCTTTTGATCGCCCAAGCGTGTATCGCGTATGGCACTTAACTGACCGAATAATCACCCCCGTATAAGGCAGTAAAGCGACTAAGACGCAAGAGATGAGGAAGAATTAGGAAGAGAAACATTAATAGGTAGCGGAAAGAGGAAAGAGTAATCTGGAGGACAGTAGATAGCAATTGAAATTGAATCTAAATTTAAAGTAAAACTTATTGCTGAAAATTATAGTTGGCTGGAAATTATAGAGTTAAGAAGGACTTCCACAAGAGAGAAGTGTAAAAAAACAAGTAGTTAGCATAGGATTACGGCTTCATCTATCTGGTTTAACTGTAAACTGATGAGATACTGTCGCTTGTCTAGTACTGCGCTTAGAGTTAAAAACTCCAGGTACCAAAGTGATACAGCTTATCTGAACAATTACCATGAAAGTGTTTATAGCGAGGTCACTGAAAGGCAACCATACTGAGGCGGGATAGTGAATGAAACCAAACCGACAGATCAGGGACTATAATATTGCTTATTCTTGTTTAGATTTTATCAAGGGGGTCAAGAGACACAGGACCATATATGGCAGTAATATTCTAAGCATTTTCCCAAATATTTTCAACCAGCGACCCCCTTTGTCAACGCCACACTGTTAAATTAAATTACGAATATTATGCTGAATACATAACAGAATAGCAATCAGGTCAGTCAGTTAAATGCTATATCTGATAAACGCTTGGGCGATCATGTCTCGAAAGAGACATGACTGACTATGGGCAGAACATTTTCCGCAGTAGGTTGCCATTACTTTCTGCGGTAGACTGGTTGTCAACCAAGACGATAGAACCTAATCTGTCCTGTTATTTAACCCATTGCTGGAGGGAAGAGACGGGTTGATACATTTCCAAAGGTTATTCATGCTTAAGTAGATGCAACGAATTTAACTGGGATACGAACTTGGCTCTCCGTCTTCTTTTGAGAAGCCGATATCCACTACAACGAAAATTAGAGTGCAAAAATAATTTTAATATTGTTTTAATTTTTATTATACATGCGAAAAAGGAAACACGTTTATTTAATAGCGTATCTCAATAGTTTCAATAAGATCGTTGACTTTATTGCTTACAGACTAGATTTATTTGATAGGTATCTCAATCTATTCAATGCGATGATTGACTTTGATCCTGACTAGCTAAAGCTCTCACTTTAGGTTCATTTAATAGTTTATCTAACATTTTTCAATGTGATAGCATTCTTTGGAGGTTACCGGCTATTGCTCTTAATGCAGCTTCATTTAATAGCTTCTCTCAATGATTTCAATGTGATGGCATTTTTTGGAGGTTACCGGCTATTGCTCTTAATCCAGCTTCATTTAATAGCTTCTCTCAATGATTTCAATGTGATGGCATTCTTTGGAGATTACCGGATAATGCTCTTAATCTAGCTTCATTTAATAGCTTCTCTCAATGATTTCAATGTGATGCCTTTCTTTGGAGGTAACCGGCTAATGCTCTTAATCTGGCTTCATTTAATAGTTTCTCTCAATGATTTTAATGTGATGACATTCTTTGGAGATTACCGGCTATTGCTCTTAATCCAGCTTCATTTAATATCTTCTCTCAATGATTTCAATGTGATGGTATTCTTTGCAGAATACCGGCTAATGCTCTTAATCCAGCTTCATTTAATAGCTTCTCTCAATGATTTCAATGTGATGGCATTTTTTGGAGGTTACCGGCTATTGCTCTTAATCCAGCTTCATTTAATAGCTTCTCTCAATGATTTCAATGTGATGGCATTCTTTGGAGATTACCGGCTAATGCTCTTAATCTAGCTTCATTTAATAGCTTCTCTCAATGATTTCAATGTGATGCCTTTCTTTGGAGGTAACCGGCTAATGCTCTTAATCTGGCTTCATTTAATATCTTCTCTCAATGATTTCAATGTGATGGTATTCTTTGGAGAATACCGGCTAATGCTCTTAATCTAGCTTCATTTAATAGCTTCTCTCAATGATTTCAATGTGATGGCATTCTTTGGAGGTTACCGCCTAATGTTCTTAATCTAGATTCAGTTAATAGCTTCTCTCAATGATTTCAATGTGATGGCATTCTTTGGAGGTTACCGGCTAATGCTCTTAATACAGCTTCATTTAATAGCTTCTCTCAATGATTTCAATGTGATGGCATTTTTTGGAGGTTACCGGCTATTGCTCTTAATCCAGCTTCATTTAATAGCTTCTCTCAATGATTTCAATGTGATGGCATTCTTTGGAGATTACCGGATAATGCTCTTAATCTAGCTTCATTTAATAGCTTCTCTCAATGATTTCAATGTGATGGTATTCTTTGGAGGTTACCGGCTAATGCTCTTAATCTAGCTTCATTTAATAGCTTCTCTCAATGATTTCAATGTGATGGCATTCTTTGGAGGTTACCGGCTAATGTTCTTAATCTAGCTTCATTTAATAGCTTCTCTCAATGATTTCAATGTGATTGCATTCTTTGGAGGTTACCGGCTAATGCTCTTAATCTAGCTTCATTTAATAGCTTCTCTCAATGATTTCAGTATGATGGCACTCTTTGGAGGTTACCGGCTAATGCTCTTAATCTAGCTTCATTTAATAGCTTCTCTCAATGATTTCAATGTGATGGCATTCTTTCGAGGTTACCGGCTAATGCTCTTAATCTAGCTTCATTTAATAGCTTCTCTCAATGATTTCAATGTGATGTTATTCTTTGGAGAATACCGGCTAATGCTCTTAATCTAGCTTCATTTAATAGCTTCTCTCAATGATTTTAATGTGATGGCATTCTTTGGAGGTTACCGCCTAATGTTCTTAATCTAGATTCATTTAATAGCTTCTCTCAATGATTTCAATGTGATGGCATTCTTTGGAGGTTACCGGCTAATGTTCTTAATCTAGCTTCATTTAATAGCTTCTCTCAATGATTTCAATGTGATGGCATTCTTTGGAGGTTACCGGCTAATGCTCTTAATCTAGCTTCATTTAATAGCTTCTCTCAATGATTTCAATGTGATGGCATTCTTTGGAGGTTACTGGCTAATGCTCTTAATCTAGCTTCATTTTATAGCTTCTCTCAATGATTTCAATGTGATGGCATTCTTTGGAGGTTACCGGCTAATGTTCTTAATCTAGCTTCATTTAATAGCTTATCTCAATGATTTCAATGTGATGGCTTTCTTTGGAGGTTACCGGCTAATGTTCTTAATCTCGCTTCATTTAATAGCTTCTCTCAATGATTTCAATGTCATGGCATTCTTTGGAGGTTACCGGCTAATGTTCTTAATCTAGCTTCATTTAATAGCTTCTCTCAATGATTTCAATGTGATGGCATTCTTTCGAGGTTACCGTCTCATGTTCTTAATCTAGCTTTATTTAATAGCTTCTCTCAATGATTTCAATGTGATGGCATTCTTTGGAGGTTACTGGCTAATGCCCTTAATCTAGCTTAATTTTATAGCTTCTCTCAATGATTTCAATGTGATGGCATTCTTTGGAGGTTACCGGCTAATGTTCTTAATCTAGCTTCATTTAATAGCTTATCTCAATGATTTCAATGTGATGGCTTTCTTTGGAGTTTACCGGCTAATGTTCTTAATCTCGCTTCATTTAATAGCTTCTCTCAATGATTTCAATGTGATGGCATTCTTTGGAGGTTACCGGCTAATGTTCTTAATCTAGCTTCATTTAATAGCTTCTCTCAATGATTTCAATGTGATGGCATTCTTTGGAGGTTACCGGCTAATGTTCTTAATCTAGCTTCATTTAATAGCTTCTCTCAATGATTTCAATGTGATGGCATTCTTTGGAGGTTACCGGCTAATGCTCTTAATCTAGCTTCATTTAATAGCTTCTCCTTACCATTATACAGTTATTTCCAAACTACTTTACTATAATACAGCTATCCTCCAACCAATTTCCTATAATACAGCTATTCTCCATCCACCTTGCTACAATACAACTATCCTTCAACCATCTTACTCTAAGACAGCTATCCTCCAACCACCTTACTAAAATACAGCTATCCTCCAACCAACTTATTCTAACACAGCTATCCTCCAACCACCTTACTACAATACAGCTATCCTCCAACCATCTTACTATTATACAGTTATTCCCATACCACTTTACAATAATACAGCTATCCTCACGCCACCTCATTATAATACAGCTATCCTCCAACTACCTCAATACAGATTGTATTATACACATATCAACAAAGAGTCTTAAACAATTTAAATAATCTCTAGCAGAATGGAAGAATTTTCCAATGTTTTATTGTCTTTGAAATTTGACGCCTAGAAGTGTATTTGCATAACATACAAATATATTAATCTTCTTTTCGTTGATAATATCGACAAGTTCTGTGTAATCAATTTTTTATCAACTTTTAAATTTATTTTTCAAATAAAAAATACAGATATAAATTCAGTTTGACTGTTATAAATGAAGTCACTCTGAGTGGTTCCAGCAGGCGACGGAACATCGGGATTAACCTGGAAAATTTACCTAAACGTTTACAAAACACAATCCTTGAAAACGAATGTAGCAACAGTCAAAAGTACTAAAAAAAATTTGATTATTTGATTGTTTAATTTTCTATGGTGTACTTTTAAGATTGAATAATCTTAAAAGTACACCATAGAAAATTAAACAATCAAATAATCAAATTTTTAGAAAAAAATCTAGAAAATATTTTTAGATTGTAAGAATGCTTTTATATATATAACAATGGTTTGGATATGCAAGTTTTACTAATTAACCCATAGCTGGGGAAAAGTAGTATATTCATACCTTTCCCAAGGTTGCGCGTAAGTGTATATAATGAACT
This sequence comes from Ascarosepion bandense, assembly GCA_037127315.1. NCBI lineage: Eukaryota > Metazoa > Mollusca > Cephalopoda > Sepiida > Sepiidae > Ascarosepion > Ascarosepion bandense. The sequence continues at coordinate 361,485 of JBBBDQ010001115.1, forward strand.
CAACGGGAAGTGTAAGCCGACTCTCAGATTAAAAATTCCGAATCATTATCCAATATACCACCTACACATACAAGTTTACTGCACCTGGTATTCCCAAGCGGTCATCCATCTAGGTTCTGACCAGGCTCAGTGTTGTTTAACTCCGTTTATCCTATGAGAACAGGTGATGCAACCTGATATTTTTAATAATCATTTCACCCCAAGCAAGTGATGTTATGGGAGTTATGAGAACTAATCATGAAAAGTAGACATAACATACCACTACCTGCCTTAGATTTTCCCGCAGACTTGGTAGAGGGTCTATAGCAGATGCGCAGGGAGCTACCTAAGTGGAGAGCGATGAAAGAGAAGAAAAGGTTACAGGGGTATCAGTGAACCGGTAAGAGGAGGATAGGAATACTTATGTGAAGAGAATTACGCTACCGGCTATAATTATTAGGACACCCCAGTTTTGAAAAAAATGATAGATTTCAAACAATTTTTATATGTATTGCCAAGTGGATAATTTTAAATGAAAATAGAATGGTTCTTTTGTTAATACTGCACAATAATATGTGCATCAAATTAACTGTTCTGGTGTCCAGTTTTTGTGCTCTCTTCCCCATGCTAGTCTCTTCTTTTTATTGGCTGGCCAAGGCAAAGGCTTCCTGGATGCCTTGTAAAATTTTGCAAAGTAATTATAACAAAAGAACCATTCTATTTCCATTTACAATTATCCACTTGGCAATTTTTTTTAATCATTTCACCCCAAGCAAGGCATTCCACTGCCACTATTGCGCTTGGGGCTACATGGGAGAAGGTAAATAGAAAGAGTGATTAGATTTTGGAAATGTCAGAAGTGGGGTGATAGATAGTTGGGTGGGTGGGAAGAGTGTTTGAAAGAATGGAAGCGAGTTAGTTTGTTAGGAGGTGTCTATTGACCTTACATTTAAACTCCTGGAGATTGTAGCCGTCGGGGAAGCAGTCTTGTGGAAGGGAATTCCACAGTCGGGAAGTGCGAGAAAAGAAACTGTTGGAGTAGAAGTTGCGGTTGCATTTTATCGGTTTCACTGTAAAAGTGTGGGATCTAGTTGCTAATCTAGTATCTCGTGCAAAAATACTAAAAATAGTATGAAATACATCATTTCTGGAGTGGTCTAATAATTATGGCCGGTAGTGTACATGAGAGTAGACTGAAAACAGAGAAGCAAAAATACAGGAGCGTCGAAGAAATTGTAAGAGAAGGATGTGAGTCAAGGATTTAAGAGACGGCAATTGACGTTGCATTTAAACTCGAGGTGATTGTAGCTGTCAGGAAAGTAAGTATACGGAAAGGAGTTTCACAGACGGGAAGCGCGATCAAAATTGGCCGTAAGCCCATTACATAACCCTCATCTCTAAGCTTACAGAACCAGGTATTTCCAAGCGGACACTCATCCAGCTACTTACGAGGCTCGACGTTATTTAATTTATCGGTGATCGTACGAGAACTGTTGTTTCGTCGTGATATGGCCGTAAAGACATTAAAGTACCCACTGCTTCAAGCTCACAGGGCCTGGTATTTCCAAACGGAAAACACGTGGATGGTTGCTACGTAATCCCAAAGAACTCTAACAAATTACAGAAACCACAACACTTGATAACTTTCAACAACAACAGCAACAGCAACCGGATATTCTACGGAATTCGTAGCGGAAATTTTAACATATTCAAGATCCTACACTATTCTAAAAAAAGATTGGAACTTGTGTCAAACAACCGTGAAACAAAGCAAGGAATATTACAACAGACAATTAGCATACCTTCGGTTCGATGGCTTTTTCTTCTATCATATAACACTAATAATAAATATAATTATATAATGTTTTGATTTCTGCTCTATTTACATTATTCGCAGAAAATCGATAATATATATATATGCATAAATCGATACCAGGAAATCATAATTTGACTTACATCAATTCATTTTTCTTTCAGTCTACGGTTTCGCTTTAACTGGAAACTTTTTAGTCTTTTGTGCCAACGTCCAAAGAGTCTGAGTTACAGGACCATGGATTAGTTTTACAGCTTTCATTACACCCGAGCAACGCCGGGCTATACTGCTAGTTAAGTAAAAAAGACTGTGTTACAGACATGGAGATCCACCTTGGAAAAGAAAAATAGAGAAAGAAATTGAACAAATTTTGAAATGATTTATCAGTGCTTGATGAACTAGCAAGAGAAAGAATTATAAGAACTTGAAAAAGCAGAAGAGTCAAAAGAAAATACGAAATTAGAAATATTAGGTTGTCCCAAATGTTTGTAAACACTTGCGAAATGGGTATATTTGGTCCAGCACAATCGAGACAAGCGATGGGTTCAGAAAGGGTAAGAGACACCGTCGGTTCCAAAACAAGATCGATTATGCAAGAAAGTCATGTTGTGCCTTTGGTGGAACTTTGAAGTAATCGTTCATTTTGAGTTGGTTTCGAATAGTCGTGCCATCAGTGCCGAACTTTACTGTCAGCAACTTGAGCGGGTCTACGAAAAGTTGAAGCAAAAGTACTCGGCTCTGATCAACCAAATGCGCAATTTGATGCAGCAGGACATTGCCAAGCCACACACCGCCAGGAAGAGCAAAGACAAGTTTGAAGAGCTAAACGGCATTGAGGTTCTGCCACATACAGTCCTGACTGTGATCCATCAGATTACGGCCTTTTCCGCTCAATATAACACTTTCTGAAGGGCCACCGATTCGACTCGTATGATGAAGTCGAGGAAGCGTGTCAAGAATTCTTTGGTTTGAAGCCAGCTGAATGGTACTTTGACCAGATCCGAAAGCTTGCAGATCGATGGCAGAAAGTCTTGGAAAATGATGGTCTTTATTTTGAGCAATAATTTTTGTTGTTCTTGAGAGTAAAATTTCAATTTTTTGCAAGTGTTTATAAACTTTTGGGACAACCTAATAAAGTTTTATCAGTTAAAAAAAACAAACAATACAAATAATGGTTCGAAAAATCAGACGGTGTGGAAACAGATCAATGTTTCTACAGACAGAAGATCTTTCAAACAGATGTGAAAAAATTTTACAGAGAAATAGGCAAACAAAAAATTGAAGTGACACCCTGCCCACTGCTCTAAAGAACATAGCTGTTGTGGGATCTCTCCCTTTTGTATATTATAATGGACTCGACTGAGTGTATATATAATTCTGCCATAGAAAAAACAATGGAAGATCTGGAATCTCAGTTGTAGTTGCAGTTTAAAGTGGAGAGCAATCGTAGAGATCCGTTACAGTTATCGAAAAGTTCCGACAGATGCCGAAGTTAACCAGAGACCAAACTAGCTCTGAGCTCCACTCAGCTAGAATAAGTTACCCGGACATACTATTTCATTTCAAGATTTGAATATATTTATTTCTACTGAATTTACTGAATTGACTAACCCGCGTTCCAGTTTGTATATTACGTTCAATATAACCTACTTTCTATCTCCATACCGGGTTTTGTTGTTCATTATTTTGGCGATTCCTCCTCCGGAATCCACAACAATAACAAAGAATCAGATTGGGTTACAAAAGGGGTAGAACAGATGAAAAATTAAACCAGAACAAACATGGGCGGGAATCGCAGAAGAGAATGTTGAAAAGAACACCACTGGAAATCTTCAGAAATAGATAAAATACCGACCTTTTAGCTGTATCATCTTCACCCTGGAACACGAACAATCAATTAAGATTACACCACTACTAACCATGGTTATATCATACCCGATTAAAATAGATATAAATTTTACATGCAGACACTTCAAAATTTGCACTTTGAATTAACATTAATAGGAAGTAAAAAACATATTATTTAGGTAATAAAATCAGGTACTGAAAATTGTAAATTGTAGTTAAAATGGCGTCATTTGCGCTGGGTACTATATACCCGCGGATGTGCTTTGTGGTGCAGTGGATATCCGCTTGAAACAAGAAATCGGGCAGCCGAGTTTGAATTCCAGTTGAATATCTTGCATTTACTTACACGCGAATACCCTTGGGAAAGGTATTAATCTGTCTCTTCCCTCCAGTTATGAGTTAAGCAACAGAACAGATTGGGTTCTATAGCTTTGGCTGGCAACCAGTCTACTGCAGAAATCAATGGCAACCTAGTGCGGGATAATCTTCTGTCCAGTCAGTCATGTCTCTTTCGAGACATGATCGACCAAGCGTGTATCACGTATGGCACTTATCTCACTGATATGGTTAGTGTTCTCGAGTTAATGAATGCATAAAAACCCATCGAAAAAATTTCAAGAAATAACCAATGATTCTACTAAAATTCCGGCATGAGTAATTAAAGGAATTACCTTCCTTGTACTCTTGAGTGGTGACATAAAAAAACTCCAGATCTTTTACATGTCTTCCCAGTAGTTACAAAGAGTTGACATCTTTTCTGACAAAACAGACATATTCTTTAGAAAAAATTATATACTATCTCCTGATGAAAAATGGTTTTGAACGGAACCCTTTATTACGATCACTGGTGTATATCATTCTCATTCCTTGTGCAAAGCCCCAATTAATAATCATGAGTTATCTCCCTCTATCCTGACTCTCTAAGTTACTTGTTCACCACTGCTGTAGCCTGGTATTGAACCTACAACTCTTTAGATCAAGTCACTGTAACTAACCAAAGCTTATATCAATTGAGCCATGTGTCCTGGCACCTGAAGAAGGCCAGAGCGTACAACGGCCGAAATGTCTTACAAATGGCAACAAAGATGAAGACTGACTTTCTTGAAAATTGACACAGTTGTACTATAAGCGTCTGCGAGTGTTCTTAGCTAGGTTTTGTGTCGAGGTACCCTCGATAAATATCGAAAATCGATAATCGAAAAAAAAGGGTTATAGAAGGAGTGGTCCGATTTTAATCAAATTTGATACACTCATAGACAAAGACATAAGAAACGATATTCAGAAGTTTCAAGGTTTCAGTTCTTACAATAGGGCAGAAAATCAATAATATATATTTATAAAAGGCAAGATGTTTGTGTGTGTGTCTGTTTATCTGCCTGTATGTCGGTATTATTTTCAGTCCTTTTATTTTAGTTTTTGCTTCGGGTTTGGCTCTAAATAGGCTTAATTGTAGGTCTTAGTCACAGCCATGATACCATTTACTCAGAGGACTTATTTAGCCTTCAAAGTTCAGTTTACGACGAAAAAACTTATTTGATATCGATACGAGGAAATCAAAGTTTGACTTACATCCATTCATTTTTCTTTCAGTCTACGGTTTTGCTTTAACTGGAAGCAAATGTTACTTTTTAGTCTTTCGTGCGAACGTCCAAAGTGTCTGAGCTGCAGGTCCATGGATTAGTTTTAAAGCTTTCATTACTATACTGCTAGTTATATATATATATATATATATATATATATATATATATATATAATAAATTATGTTTTAGAACATGTACATAATTTCTTCTATATATGCCCTCTTCTCTACAATCATATGGCTGTTTCAGTGTTTGGAACCCAAACACATCATCGGGAGAAATAAATATGTTTGGGTTCCAAATACTGAAACAGCCATATGATTGTAGAGAAGAGGACATATATAGAAGAAATTATGTACATGTTCTAAAACATAATTTATAATAAATATTCACAGCTCTGTACATTATATATCGAGCACTGTTTTAAATTAATGTTTTGGAAGGAATAAAATGTTTTCTTTTTTCTCTCCTCATTTTATACTCACTCGGATTATATATATATATATATATATATATATAATTCAAATTTAAAAATTAGTTGTTTCTGATGAAGGACCGAGGGCGGTCTGAAATATAAAATATAATAAAAATAAACGAATACTGTTCAAAAAAAGTACATTTTTAAATTCAAAACTTTTTATTAATATTCTTTCCTATATATATATGATGGTATACAACCAAATAGGACATTAAAAACACACATACATACATACATACAGACATACACCAAATTCAAATCGTAACCCTAAACAATAAAAAGAACCAGATGACCCATAAAAAACAATTCTAAAGCATAAAGACGAAATCAAAAAACGCTCTCTCTCACACACAGAATTACACACACACACACACACACACACACACACACACACACACACACACACACACTAACACACATCAGATTAAAAAAATATCGTCAAAACAATAAAAATAACCAGATGACCGATAAAAGAAAATCATAGAGACATTCCTAGATAAAGAAGGCGCAGAATGTGGGAAACCTTAATCCAAAATCATTTCAAATTAGATGATTCGTTTATTTATTTATCTGTTTATCCATTCACACACGTACTGATGTGAAAAACCACAGACATTTCAACCGGCCATCATTTGATTTGCTGATTTACCTACTTTTACTTACTTACCTATTTATAAACAACACCTTGACCCTCAGAAACAAAAGGAACTCGATACGTAAAGCCACAAGTTTATTCGCCAAAAGGGAGTCAACTTTAGCCTCGAAACACGTATAGCGCCAAAAAAAACAAAAAAAACATCATGGACACTTAAAGTAGCATAACATGTATAATAACAACAACAATAAATATACGCTTTAGACAAAACGTTCACTACCTCTCAAACTTTTTATTCTATATCGCTCATTCAGTATGAATTTGAGCTATTGGGCGCGTAATATGATATGCTCTAAAAAGACCTCCTTCTTCCACCGAACGCCCAGGGGTAGAGTCGCCAACTGACGCCAATTCGGTCGGGGTTCGAGCCTAGGTTAGGTAGCAATCGGAGTCTAACCGTACTGATGAGCTGTGATACTGCGAAACAGATCTGTCTGCGGATGACAATAATATATATTTTGGTTGATTGTTTAATTATTTAGTTTTTGGTAATAATAAAATTAGACCTATGCACATTAGTATTAAAAAGTGTTCAATACAATTATATTGTAAAACTTTTGAATACTTTCCATTTGTAATCTTGTTTACACATAGAATATATATATATATATATATATATATATGGTTATTTTTGTTTTATCTATTTTTTTGTTGCTACTTCTGTTAATCAGATTAGTTGTTAATTAATATAAAATATGGTTGTTGCTCGCAACACTAGTCCTTTTAACGAAATTAATCGTAAAAAATATTAACAGAAAAAGAAAAACACAACATTCGTTAACAAAAGTTTAGAACGCAGTACGGCTGTGAATTTAGAAAAAATATATATTAATAACTCTAATACCAATGCTTAAAATAATAAGATTAGGTGAACATCACTGAAAATTGGAAAAAATAAATAATATTTTGCCTATCGATTAATTTAAAGAAACCAGTGATAGTGTTTATCAGTTTATCATTATATTTTGAAAGAATACAAGCCTATTGATAACTTATTTGTATAAGATTATATATATATATATATATATATATATATATATATATATATTGTGTGTATTTTTGGCAGCATGTTTTCATTAGTACATGTTTCATTGAATAATATAGACAAGTTCTGTCTATTTATTTTGTGTAAGATCCGTTCGTATGATCTGATTAGCTTGATAGTGTTGTCATGGAAAGACGACAAGAAATCGCAATAATTGTTGATTTTTTTATCAGGTCTGAGCTTTCGGCTTACATAAGCCATTATCAAAGGATGAACATTTAATGTTCAGTGAACATAGAACATTTAAATTATAAACAGAGTGGAGTTATACAGAGAAAATTAGACAGGTCCATTTTTTTGTGTCGCACATGGCTGTAGGCCAAGAAGGAATGGTGGTAGTGGTTTTTTTGTTCAATTGAGTGTATAGTGGCGTGAGGGATTGGTCTGGGAACTGCTGCTACTATAGTGTAGCGGGTAAGTATAATAACTACATATTTATATATATATATATATATATATATATATATATATATATATATATGTAAATATATATAATATATATATATATATAATAGATATATATATATATATATATATATATATCCACTACCGGCCACAATTATTAGATTAAACCATTTTTTTTAAGAAATGATCTATTTCATACTATTTTTATTATTTATTGCCAAATGAAAATAGAATGGTTCTTTTGTTATTATTACTTTGCAAAATTTTATAAAGCAAAGAAGCAAAGACGAACTCGTCTGAATCAGCCTAAATTTTCTTCATTCTTTCATTGATAAAACTGCAATATAGGTAATTATTAAATATTTATAAATTCATTTGATGCACATGATATTGTGCAGTATTAACAAAAGAACCATTCTAGTTCCATTTACAATTATTCACTTGGCAATAAATACTAAAAAATGGTATGAAATACATCATTTTTTAAAACACTGGGGTAGACTATTAATTATGGCCGGTAGTGTATTTACACACACACACACACACACACACACATATATATATATATATATATATATATATATATATATATATATATATATAATTAAACAAGCATAAATCACTCGGCTATCTCTATATTCAGTTATTTATTGGCAGAACTCATCGAAAGTCAGTCAGTTAAGTGCCATACGTGATGCACGCTTGGGCGATCATGTCTCGAAAGAGACATGACTGACTGGGCAGAAGATTATCCCGCAGTAGGTTGCCATTGCTTTCTGCGTTAGACTGGTTGCCGACCAAGGCTATAGAACCCAATCTGTCCTGCTATTTAACCCATAACTGGAAGGAAGAGACGGATTAATACCTTTCCCAAGGGTATTTCCGCGTAAGTGAATACAACGGATTCAACTGGAATTCGAACTCGGCTCCCGGTTTTCTCGTTCCGAGCCGATATCCACTGTACCACATCAGTACTACATCTACAAACATTTATGTTGTGGATCTTCGATCGCCAATTTGTTGTAGAGTTGTGGCGAAACTTCACCGCAGAAGTGTAGTGACCGGTTAGGCCGGAAGTAAAACACGGAACACAGAAGGTAGGTTCAAAACAGTGTATTAGTATAACAAGAAACAAGATATTCAAAGGAAGTGTTAACAATAAGTAATATAGAAATAAGTAAGTCCGAAGGTATTAATACGCTGCTTATTGCCTGACTAGTAGCTGTAGTCAACTACTGTAAACGCTTCCGTTAACTGATCTCAATTGTCTCCGGAAGTCACGCAGGTAATTATATATATCAAGAGGAAGAGACCATTCCTAGTAGAAGGGCACCATAATAATTTACAACTGATATTGTGAACCGACGCTCGGGTGCCTGGTCGTTGATTGGTTCGATTCAGTAGCTAGTCTTCAAGTCGACTATTACAACGGTGTTCTTCCCCGCCCACGCCGTAAATTTTGATCTCAAGGAAGTCACGCTGAAATCTTGCTGGCTCTCTTTTCACCAAATTCAGCCAGACTGGATGCGCGCGCACATTTGAGTTAACGAAAACGGTACCAAAAATTAATTTAATGACGCCTGAATAAGTTGCGGAAAAAGTTTTTATATACAAGAAGAATTGTCGCCTGCATTTTAGTTGATCTAACTGTAAATGGGTGACACCTTGTTGCCAGTCTGGTTGCACGAGTAAATACTTGTGGAGTGGACACCAGTGAACTCAGTTCCTCGGAGCAGAAGATGGAAATATTAGAAAATATCCTGAGCGCAGATTTATATTTTCATAAGATTCAATAGTTGCGCTCTGGAGAACTTCCTTTCTATTTATCTTTCTCTATTAAAACGTGTGTCATTCTTTAGATCAAAGTTGGGGTTGAATTCATTTCTATGTTGTCCTAATTACTGACATGGGTACATTCGTGTTTCCCCTATTTATTCTGAAGAACAGTTCTAGCATTTTATTTCAAAATTTTCCTGAATGGTTACAAATTTTCCGAATTTAAACTATCGGATACACAACTGGAAGCTCTTATCTTAGATCTCAAATTTGCCATGGGATTGCCGAAAAATGATATTAAGGATTTCATGATTAAAATGATTAGTTTAGTAACTGTCATGGGTCCTTATATGTAACTCCAGAATGAAATCTTCCTAACACTATATATCAAGAAAGAGAGTCGAGTTGGTAGTAGTTCACTCCAAACCAGACTGACAGTTTTACTAACTCCTTCCACATATTGTATTGTTATTTCTTGTTAATATATATTTGTTATTTCTACCCTTGTGGTCGTGTTGTTCTTTTCGGACCTTAACCTGGTCCATAACTAACTTTTTAACAGGTTCAGAAGTTTAACATGGGAAGTGTTCTAACAAAGGATGTAAAGTTTGACACTGAGATCCGAAGGTACACTGGCATGTCCAAGGGCGCATTTAAAAAGCTATGCAGATTATTAAAAGACAAGAATGTTTCGTTGGAAACAAAAAATGTACTAGATAATGTGATAACTATCCTCCTATATGGCAGCGAATGCTGGACAATCTTCACGAAGATGAAGGAGAAATTCGAAGCAAATGAAATCTGGTCCTACAGAATGATAATGAGGATACCATGGACTGAACATGTAAGCTACGACAAGGTTTTGGAGAGGATGGAAATGAAAAGGAAAATTACACTTGGCATCAGGAAGAGACAGCTGAGGTTTTTAGAACAGGTAATGAGGAAGGCGGGCTTAGAGAACCTAATACTCACAGGGTGGATAGAAGGAAAAAGAGAAAAGGAAAAGCAATGCGAGACCTACTTGATGGGCTTGAGCAGGTGGATGGTGGAGCGAGGTTTGGGAAAGATACCAAAAGAATGTGCGTTGTGGTGCAGTGGATATCAGCTCGGAACGAGAAATCGTATTTTAAAAGTTCGAATTCCAGTTGAATTCATTGTATTCACTTAGGAAAGGTATTAATCCGTCTCTTCCTTCTAGCTATGGGTTAAATAACAGGACAGACCGTGCCACCAATCTAGTACTGCACTTAAATTCATAAAGTCTAGGTACCATAGAGGAAGGTTCATCAGAACAATTATCATGAAAGTATTCTTAGGAAAGGTTGCATCTAGCCATTTCAACTGTAAAATGATGAGACCTTTCCGCCAATCTAGTACTGTACTTAAATTCATAAAGTCTAGGTACCATAGAGGAAAGTTCATCAGAACGATTATCATGAAATTATTCTTAGGAAAGGTTACATCTAGCCATTTCAACTGTAAAATGATGAGACCTTTCCGCCAATCTAGTACTGCACTTAAATTCATAAAGTCTAGGTACCATAGAGAAAAGTTCATCAGAACAATTATCATGAAAGTATTCTTAGGAAAGGTTACACCAAACCATTTCAGCTATAAAATAATTAGATCTTGCCGCCAACGTGGTACTGCGCTTATTTCCTTTAATTCTAGGTACCATAGAAACAAGTTCATCAAAACAATTCCAAGGAAAATAAATAGATTAAGGAATTACCAAGAATAAAATCAATAACAGAACAAATATTAAGAAAACTTTATTTTGTTTTGCTGATTTGTCAATACCAGGCTACAGCAGTTGTGAACAAATAACATATATATATATATATATATATATATATATATATATATATATATATATATATTCTACTTCTACTCCACAGCTTCTTTTCTCGCATTTCCCGCCTGTGGAATTATCTTCCGTTTGCTTGCTTCCCCGACAACTACAATCTCCAGGAGTTTAAATGTAAAATCAATAGTCATCTCCTATCTTGCTAACTTGCATCCTCTCTCCCATGCTTCTTTCTCTGTCCACAACACTCTCTTCTCTTATCCACCTCCTGACACGCCCTGTAACCCTTCCCTTACCCACCTCCTTACACGCCCTGTAACCTGTCACTCTTTCTCATTACTTAGCAACTATGTAACCCCTGCGCACCAGTGGCAGTAGACTACCTTGCTTGGGGCGATATGATTATAAAAAAAAATTTTCGGACATTTTTGGGGACACCCTGTATTATGATGGTATCTTAATAATTTTATTCTTACAAAGCCCTTGTGGAGGGAACTTTTGGCTATAACACGTTGAAACATCAGTTCTCGTACGATCATTAAGCAATGTCGAGTCTTGTCAGTACATAGGGGAGTGACTGTTTGTGAGTAACAGGCGCTGTAAGCGTGTGCAAATGGTAACATGAATGTGTATCTTGATATTTTTGTTTTTTTTCATTCATTTTCGGGAGATAATTTATTTTCGACTATTATTAAATACTTGTTGTGGCACCTCCCCTTTATCCTTGATAATGGACTCAACTTGAGTATACATAACTTCTTCTCCTTCTATGTGCCCTGTCCCCTCAGGACGTAGGCGATCGTGGCCTTCCACGTTTCCCTATCCTTCAAATATGTTATCCGTTGCCTTCTCCTGTCTCTTTTTCCCTCTATCTGGCCTGTTAGTATCAGATTCTCCAAGCCCTTCTTCCTCATTGCGTGTCCCAGGAACTTCAGCTGTCTCTTCCTGATGCTCAGTATTAATTTCCTTTTTGTTTCCATCATTTCCAAGACCTCATAATTGCTCACATGCTCGATCCATGATATTCGCAGCATCTTTCTGTGGAACCACATTTCAGTTGCTTCAAGTTTTTCCTTCATCTTTGATGATATTGTCCAGCATTCACTGCCATATTGAAGAACTGACAGCACATAGCAATCCAGTACTCTCTTCTTTGTTTCTAGCGAAATTGTCCAGTTTCTTAATATTTTACCCAACTTCTGGAATGCTTCCTTCGCCATGCCAATTCGCCTTCGGATCTTTGTGTCGCACTTTCCGTTTTGTGTTATAACACTTCCCATGTATTTAAATTTTTGTACCTGCTTGATTCTAGTATCCCCGACTTGTATTTGGCATATTGGGCTGCTCTTTTTGCTGATGACCATGTATTCGGTTTTCTTGCAGTTTATTTTTTGTCCTTTCTTGTCACTCTCTTCAGCTACGTTCTGTTCTTGATTTCACATGAAAACATGGAAATTTCACTCCATATTTCAATGAAATTTTCACCTCAAACATTGTAGTTAATAATTATAGCTTAGATATTTGGAAAAAGATGGCCTCCGTTAAAGCCATATCATTTTGGTGGCATTTTCAATTGCCACCTTCGTTTTTACGTATTTTGTAAACATTTTGCTTAAAGTTTGTATTTTCTTGGTTTCACATAAAAGCTTGGAAATTTCACTCCATATTTCAATGAAATTTTCACCTCAAACATTGTAGTTAATAATTATAGTTTAGATATTTAGAAAAAGATGAACTTAGGTAATTAACAAATTAATTAAAATAATTAAAACGAAATGCATATAAAAATGAAATGTAAATCATATCCACTTGGTGTCAGTTTAAACTGACGTCTTCTTTTTTTCCAATATCTTCTTCTTCTATGTGCTCTGTCCCTTCAGGACGTAAGCGATCATGGCTTTTCACGTCTCCCTATCCCTGGTGGCTCTTAGTACCTCTAGGACCACATCATTGCTCACATGCTCGATCCATGATATTCGCATAATCCTTCTGTAGAACCACATTTCAGTTGCTTCAAGTTTTTCCTTCATCTTTGATGATATTGTCCAGCAGTCACTGCCATATTGAAGAACTGACAGCACATAGCAATCCAGTAATATGTTCTTTGTTTCTAGCGAAATTGTCCTGTTTCTTAATATTTTACTCAACTTCTGGAATGCTTCCTTCGCCATGCCAATTCGCCTTCGAATCTCTGTGTCGCACTTTCTGTCTTCTTTAAATTTTTGTACCTGTTTGATTCTGGTATCCCCGACCTGTATTTGGCATTTTGGGCTGCCGTTTTTACTGATGACCATGTATTCGGTTTTCGTGCAGTTTATTTCTAGTCCTTTCTTGTTACTTTCTGCTGCTACCTTCTGTAATGTTCCCATAATGAGATCCGTCAGTTATCAGAGAGTACCAGAACTGATCCGTAAGATACCGAACGATACCGAAGTTACACAGAGAATACCGCGTCAGCAGTCATAGTAGCTCTGAGCTCTACTCAGACAGAATAGTATTACACGGATATACTAATTCCAACACGGATTCACTTCAAAGATTTGTGTATATATATTCCTTACTAATCGTATTCCTGGATTACTAACCTGCGTTCCAGTTGTATCTTTACGTTTAATATAACCTATTGTTCTATCTCAAATATCTGTTTTGTTGTTCATTATTTTGTGTGGTTCCTCACTCGGAATCCACAACACTAATAATTATTCAAAACATAAACTTATTTTGAAGAAATCTACACTTCTTTTAAGCTATTACTCCAAATTTTCACCATAAAGCCAAGTGGAACAATATACCTTTATTTCCGTCTTTAGTATTTATCATTGCTCGGAGGTTCCCGCTCTGTGCAAGTCCCTCTCCACTCTTCACTCTCTGACATAAATGGTTTGAGCTCGTCTAGCGTTTCAACCTAAATGTTCATGAGAAGGAAATGCCACTGGTGCAGAGTGGGTTACAGTGAGAGAAAAAAAAAGAGGTACAGGGGATGTTGAAGAAAAGATAAGGGATGGATGGGTATCAAGGAAATAAAAGATGGCAATTGATGCTTCATTTAAACTTTTGGCGATTGTAGCTATCAGAGAAGCAAGCAAATGGAAGTGATTTCCACAACCGAGAAGTTTGAGAAAAGAAACTGTTAGAATAAAAGAGGTGGTTACATTTAACTTTTTCGACGTCAAAAGGGTGGGACCTAATTGCCAATCTAGTAGCACGAGTAAATACATGTGGTCGGGGTACCAGAGAAAAATCTCGTCATAGCAGTTGCTATGAAAATACTTGTACCTTTTTAATCTTTCATTATAGCCCCCTGCACACCAGTGACATTTCTGCCTTGCTTAGGGTGAAATGATTATACAGATAAAATCCGTCTGCCCTTAAAACATTTATAGATTTATTTGTCTTTTTGATAGAAATAATTTGTAAAAAATGTTATAAAATTAAATGTACCTCGTTTTAAGTATAGTTATTGAATAATTCTTTACTACAAAATTTTTTAACAATTTTTAGATAAGTAAAAAAAATATGAGCTACAAAATCGTTTTACCCTTTGTATTGCTAATGATGGAGGACATGTGGAAACTTAAATAAAATTTCAATAAAACTTTGAAAAATATAGATTTACTTCTTTCTAATCCTTTTTACAATTTTTTTCTATTGCAAATACAAATAAAGTTATACATCTTTTAAAGTGCACACGAATTTTATGGACACCATGTATATAAAAAGAAAATAAAGAACTGGCCATTCTTTTTATGCATGAAGAGACGGATCACAAAACATTATAGTCGTGGTTGATTCATTGCTACGTAACCCCCTACGCACCAGTGTTAGTAAACTGCCTTTCTTGGAGCGATATTATTATAGAAAATAAAAAATAAATAAGAAGGTTATATTTGTTTTAAAACGTTTTTGTTGCTTTTTATTAGTTTTTGTTCCGGGAATGTTATTATTATTATTAACTAAAACAAACAAAAAAAAATTATCTGGTAAAAAAAACTACATCTCTTTTAAGCTATTATGCCAAATTTTTATGCAATATGTTAACTATGATGTCCGGTGGAACAATACACCGTCTTGTACCGTCTCTACAAAAAGAAACTAAAATGTGTCATTAATAATAAAAGTAATGACATTATCTCTTCGTTGTTTATCATGAACTAGTTTATAGGTGGCCAACTTATTATTATAATATTTACTTATTCCTTAGTTATTTCGGATAATGTACTTTACATCCAGTCATCACTTCAGGTAAATAATAGGACATTCTTTTTTGCATGGAGAAACGGAAGGACAGATATAACAATGAGCTGTTTCGTGCGAAAGAAAGAAAGAAAGAAAGAAATAGAAAAAAAAAGAAACTAAAAAGAAAAAAGAAACTAAAAAGAAAAAAAGAAAAAGAAAACTGAAAAGAAACAAAGAAAGAAAAAAGAAAGAAGGTAAAAAAGAAAGGAAGAAGAAAGAAAGGGAAAGAGAAAAAAGAAAGAAATGAAAAAAAGAAAAAAGAAACTAAAAAGACAGAGTAAAGGAAACTAAAAAAAACAAAGAACGAGAGAAAGAAAGAAAAAAAGAAAGGAAGAAGAAAGAAAGGGAAAGAGAAAAAAGAAAGAAAGAAATGAAAAAAGAAAAAAGAAACTAAAAAGACAGAGAAAAGGAAACTGAAAAGAAACAAAGAACGAGAGAAAGAAAGAAAGAAAAGAAAGGAAGAAGAAAGAAAGAGAAAGAAAGAAATGAAAAAAAGAAAAAAGAAACTAAAAAGAAAGACAGAAAAAAGGAAAGTGAAAAGAAACAAAAGAAAGAACGAGAGAAAGAAGGAAAGTAAAAAGAAAGAAAGTAAAAAGAAAGAAAGTAGAAAGAAAGAAAGTAGAAAGAAAGAAAGTAAAAAAGAAAGAAAGAAGA
Organism: Ascarosepion bandense; assembly: GCA_037127315.1. Lineage (NCBI taxonomy): Eukaryota > Metazoa > Mollusca > Cephalopoda > Sepiida > Sepiidae > Ascarosepion > Ascarosepion bandense. The sequence continues at coordinate 377,761 of JBBBDQ010001115.1, forward strand.
AAGAAAAGGAAAAAGAAAAACTACAAAGTAAGACAGAAAGGAGGAAACTGAAAAAAACAAAGAAAGAAAAATAAATAAATAAAGAAGAAAGAAGAAGGAAACGGAAAAAAAGAAAAAAGAAACTAAAAAGAATGACCAAAAGAAGGAAACTGAAAAGAAAGAAAGAAAGAAAAAAGAAAAAAAGAAGCAAGGAAAACAGAAAGCTAAGAAAGAAAGAAAGGAAAAAGAAGGAAAGGAAAAAAGAAAAAGAAAGAATAAAAGCGAAGACAAGAAAAAATAATGAAAATGAAAAACTTATTCATTTTATATCCCCTTACTTCTGCAATGTTTATGATGGCTGTCGTAATATTTTAAGTTTTAAGAAAGCCTGGAAAATTTGACACTCATGGGACATAGAGGGGACAGTGGGACACATCGACTATCCTACCGAATATAGGAGGCAGAAAAGTGAGGAGGGTGTGATCGACAAAAGAAAAAAAATCTTCTTCTTCTTCAATTTGCATTGTTCTTTCAGGACGTCTCCCTATCCCTGGTGGCTCTTAGCACGCTTTCTCCTGTTAAATCACGCAACCCCCGTTCCGTCATCCACCTGCTCAGGCCCTTCAAATATGTTATCAGCTGCTTTCCTCTGTCTCTATTACCTTCTATCTGGCTTGTCAGTATCAGGTTCTCCAAGCCCTCCTTCCTCATTGCATGTCCCAGGAACTTCGGCTATCTCTTTCTGATGCTGAGCATGAATTTCATTTTTGTTTCCATCCTTTTCAAAACCTCATCATTGCTCACATGCTAGATCCAGGATATTTGCAGAATCTTTCTGGAGAACAACATTTCAATTGCTTCAGGTTTTCCCTTCATCTTTGATGATATTGTCCAGCATTCACTGCCATATTGAAGAACTGACATCACATAGCAATGCAGTACTCTATTTGTTTCTAGCAAAATTTTCCTGTCTCTTACTGCTCTAATCAACTTCTGGAACGCGTCCTTCGCCATACCAATTCGCCTTTGGATCTCTGTGTCTCACTTTCCATCTCCTGTTAGAACACTTCCAGGTATTGACATTTTTGTATCTGCTTGATTTTAGTATCCCCCACCTGTATTTGGCATTTTGGGCTGCTCTTTTTGGCTGAGGATCATGCATTTGGTATTTTTGTAGTTTATTTGTAGTTTTTTTTTTTTTTTTGCTTAGTGTTAAAAGGAATAGGTAGTTGTAGAGAGCCATGATCTTGTTTAAAAGCTGATACACATGGCTCCAGTGCCGATAGAACATTTGCCAGGAGGTTGTTGCATACAACCACGAACTGCTTTAGGTAATCTGATACCGAATTTTTCCTTGGAGTTTAATTCCCGAAACCTTTCCACCAATGGGCATAACTGCAAGGCACCAAAAGTTTTAAATCTGTGTTTTTCTTCACTTAAACGAGCTACTCCCCTGGGCGTACGTGCATCCCACACCGTCTGCCCAACTTAACTAACGCCAATTATGTAAATACATTTCCCCAAATTAAATCCAGAATATTTAATTGAATTCATTAACAACATACAGTCCTACCCAGAACATAACACTACTTTGGGCACTTCGTGGTGGTGTTATGGTTAGCAGGTTTGTCTCTCTAGAATCTTTACAACTGAGTAGTGAGTTCGATATTCACTGGGTGTCTCCTTATCTTCGGCCTTGTGCCACATCTAAGCTACGTTTAGCAAAAAGGAGCAACACGAGGTGGTGTAATGGTTAGCAAGTTTTTTTCACTAGAACTTGTTATAACTGAATAGTGAGTTCGATATTCACTGGGTGCCCCATACTTTTGGCCTTGTGCCACCTCTAGGCTACATTTAGATAAAAGAGGCACATCAGGGTGGAGCAATGGTTAGCAAGTTTGTCTCTCTAGAATCTTTACAACTGACTAGTGAGTTCGATATGCAATGTAATATCAATCCTCCTATATCGCAGTGAATGGTAGACAATCTTCACACAGATGAAGAGGGGGCTTGGGGCAACAGAGGTGTGGTTCTATTGAAGGATGCTGAGAATACAAAGAAAAGAGTGCTTATCTGCTATGTAATATCAATCCTCTTATATGGCAGTGAATGCTTGACATTTTCCTCACAGATGAAGAGGAGACTTGAGGCAACAGAGATGTTGTTCTATAGAAGGATGCTGAGAATACAAAGCAAAGAGTGCTTAAATGCTATGTAATATTAATCCTCCTCTATGAGAGTGAATGCTGGACAATTTCCTCACAGATGAAGAGGAGACTTGAGGCAACAGAGATGTGGTTCTATTGAAGGATGCTGAGAATACAAAGAAAAGAGTGCTTAACTGCTATGTAATATCAATCCTCTTATATGGCAGTGAATGCTTGACAATTTCCTCACAGATGAAGAGGAGACTTGAGGCAACAGAGATGTGGTTCTACAGAAGGATGCTGAGAATACAAAGAAAAGAGTGCTTAACTGCTATGTAATATCAATCCTCTTATATGGCAGTGAATGCTGGACAATTTCTTCACAGATGAAGAGGAGACTTGAGGCAACAGAGATGTTGTTCTATAGAAAGAGGCTAAGAATACAAAGAAAAGAGTGCTTAACTGCTATGTAATATTAATGCTCTTATATGGCAATGAATGTTAGACATTTTTCTCACTATAGAAGAGGAGACTTGAGGCAACAGAAATGTGGTTCTACAGAAGGATGGTGAGAATACCATAAACTGAATATATTGGCAACGTGGAGTTTTTATAAAAAATAGAAACAAAAACACATATTTGCTTAAAATCAGAATGGTACAGTGGAAACCTTTGATATACATAATTACAAACGTGGGTTTCGCAGGTGAAAATATTGAGTAACATACCTACACCTACGAACTAATTACCTTGTGTCAGACAGATGTATACTGCTTGGCATTTTTAAGGCAACCAATGAAGGACACAAATTTCACGACAAGGAGTGTTTGTTTGTAGTCAAACAAATTGTAGAAAGCTGTGGAGATTCATGTATGCCTATGACCTGAATTACATTTTTACTGCACTGTTGATCGTTATAAAAATGTCAAGTTATTTCTTTTTTTATCTAACTAATGATGATTCACTTTAAATATTTAATGAGATTAACAATTGCGTCTGTTTTTTTATCGTTTTTCTTCATTTTTATCGTTTTTGTTCGAAAAATAAACTGTATGCATTGTAATTTTTGTTTTATATATGTTCGCTTTTTAAAGGTAATTTATTTCAGAGAGATTCGATAACTCTTGTTATTGTCAATTTTCCTCAGAGAAAATCGTTTTTATTCTTATTTCCATCTTCCTTTAAAATGTTCACTTCAATTGGCATATTTAATTGCTGCGTCTTCCTAAATATTATAGTCGAATGAAACCTTGAAATTTTTCTTGAGGTCGATCATTCACAAAAAAAAAAATACTTTAGTGAAATTAAATTTGCTAAAAAGAAAGTGAAAATGCTATTAAAACATTAAATATTTAGGTTAAATGTTTAAAAAGAATATTCACTTATTTTTCAAGATAATTTTCTCATATTGTTATGAACTTGCGTTTGAAGAAAGACAAATAATTTCTTGTCAGTATAGCAGGTAGCCTGAATAATTTCCGTTTTAGGGTAACTAACTAATCGAATATAACATTTTAACTAACCGATTTTTAAATATATTATAACAAGACGATGAAAAATGGGTTGTATACAACAATGTTCAACGAAAAATTTTGGTTGGTTGATTGATTTTGTTTAGGGGTATATCAGCTATGGGTTAATTAATGCGGATATCTAAATATTTTGAATGCAAATTTTGATTGCCATTTTGCTATAAGAATTATTGTTGGACATTTTATTATAAAAGTTTTTGCTGGTAATTTCACTATAAAATGTAATTGTTGGCAATTCTTCCATAAAATGTAATTGTTGGCAATTCTTCCATAAAATGTAATTGTTGGCAACTCTACTATAAAATGTAAGTGTTGTAAATTATATCATTAAATATAATTATTGTTAATTTTACTATAAAATGGAATTGTTGACAAATTTGCTATAAAATGTAATTGTTGCTAATTTTACTATAAAATGTAATTGTTGGCAATTTTGCTATAAAATGTAATTGTTGCTAATTTTACTATAAAATGTAATTGTTGGCAATTTTGCTATAAAATGTAATTGTTGCTAATTTTACTATAAAATGTAATTGTTGGCAATTCTTCTATAAATTGTAATTGTTGGCAACTCTACTATAAAATGTAATTGTTGTAAATTATATCATTAAATATAATTATTGTTAATTTTGCTATAAAATGGAATTGTTGACAAATTTGCTATAAAATGTAATTGTTGCTAATTTTACTATAAAATGTAATTGTTGGCAATTTTGCTATAAAATGTAATTGTTGATAATTTTACTATAAAATGTAATTGTTGGCAATTTTGCTATAAAATGTAATTGTTGCTAATTTTACTATAAAGTGTAATTGTTGGCAATTTTGCTATAAAATGTAATTGTTGCTAATTTTACTATAACATGTAATTGTTGGCAATTCTTCTATAAATTGTAATTGTTGGCAACTCTACTATAAAATGTAATTGTTGTAAATTATATCATTAAATATAATTATTGTTAATTTTACTATAAAATGTAATTGTTGACAAATTTGCTATAAAATGTAATTGTTGCTAATTTTACTATAAAATGTAACTGTTGGCAATTTTGCTATAAAATGTAATTGTTGGCAATTTTATAATAAAATGAAATTGTTGGCAATGTTACTATAAAATGTAATTACCCGTAATTTTATTATAAAATACAATTATTTGTAATTTCAATATAAAATATAATTGTTTATATTTCTGAGATGAGGCAGTATTTACAGTATTTACAGGTAGTTTTGAGTTATCTCCCTCTAATCCTGTAAGTTAATTGTTCACCACTGCTGTCTCCTGGTTTTGAACTCAGAAGACTTTGGGTCACAGGAACTAATCAGGGAGATAACTCATGACTACCAGAAGATGCTATACGCAAGGGATAGAGGTGATATACCCCAGTGATTGTAATAAATGGTTCTGTTCAAAAATCCTACCACATGAAGAAGGCCTAAGCGTGCAACGGCCGAAACGTCGTACAAATTGCAACAAAGATGAGGACAATAGTCCGAATAATGTAAATACTGTAAAATGTAATTGTTGGTAATTTTATTATAAAATGTCATTGTTAGTAATTTTACTATAAAATGTCATTGTTAGTAATTTTGTTATAAAATGTAATTGTTGGTACTTTTATTATAAAATATCATTTTCAGTAATTTTACTATAACAAGTAATTGTTGGTAATTTTGCTATAAAGTGTGATTGCTGGCGGATGTATTTGATCGTCATGCTCAGGACTAGAGTGGACCTAAGAACAACAGCAACTGAGTGGAGGTTCTACGCTCCCCAACACCTTTAATATCCCGATCAGAGATCTTGCTTCATTATATCCAAGAGGTTTAACGAAAAAGTCTGTGGATGGATTGACAAAGATAAATTTCCATAACTTATCCCAAAGCGGAGCTCCATAGAACAATGCAAATATTCTGTGAATGATGAGGTGGCCATTTCGATTTCTTAAAACGAAATGGAAAACTAAACGCGCAGTTATGTGACCAGCATATTCAATGCGTCCATACAATTTTTTTTAATCGTTTCACCCCAAGCAAAGCGGTAATGCCACTGATGCGTAGGGGGGTACATAAGAGCAAATGTTTAGGCAAGAATGAGCAAAGAGAAAGACGGCCCAACTACAGTGTGTGCCAAAGAAAGGGCAAGAAAAGGCCGGAAACACAGGTGTGAAGAAAGTTGATAAGGCAGACAGAAAGAAAATGAAGGTAGAACAAGATACTCAGTGTGATGTAGAAAGAACTGGAGTCAAGTGGATAAGATATGAGTATTAACCTTGCATTTAAATACCTGGAGATTGTAGCTGTCAGGAAAGCAAGAATATGGAAGAGAGTTCCACAGGCGAGAAGTGCAAGAAAAGAAGCTGAGGGGTAGAAGTGACGGCTGCATTTGGTTGATCTAAATATAAGTTGGTGAGACCTTGTTGCCTGTCTGGTTGCACGAGTAAATTCTAGTGGCGGGGGCACCGTTGACTTAATTTCGTCGTAGCAGAAGCCATGAAAATATTTGTAGAATAGACAGAGGGAAGCCACATCCCGCCGGTGATAAAATGGCTGTAATTGAGCTGCCAAGTCGGGACATATCACGTTACAGATTCTTCTTTGGAGCCTATCGAGAATACTAAGATGAATAGCTATATGACAGCAGTATTCCATGCCTGGACAGATGGTTGATTTGTATATGTGCAAGATGGAACCAGGCGTAAAAACTTCCTGGCCTGACACAGTGACCCAACCTTCCTAGCAGTGGATTTAGCTATTGACTCAATGTAATGATTCTACTTGAGGTCGGAAAATAGAGTAAGGCTGAGGAGGAGCAGTATATTCCTTTCAGGGAGACTCGCTTGGTCCATGCTTATGGGAGGTAGGATCCAAATGTGACTTACACTTTCTAAAAGAAAAATATTTTTATCCTCCATGACAATGGTAGGTAGCATATAGTCAAATTAACACGGGAAAAACGTTTGGACCTCGCTTGGTATGTTCTGCTCAGGAATCACTCAATTTATAATCACCTTGTACTAGATGGTTATTAGCTTTTTCGATCTTTAGAGAAGATTTTTTACGTCAGTAGCTTTGAAATCTTTAAAGGTGTTCTAAAGCTGACCTGATAATTGGCAACAGGTCATTGAGTATAAGGGTAAACATACAATTGAACAAAATGTAATAGTGCTTTAATTTTGAAAAATTAAGTTGATAAATTAAAACGCAAAGACGAATTGGCAAACCCAAGGAAGTATTCCAGAAGCTGAGTAGAATATGGAGTGAGTCTGAGTTTGTTTAACAGCATGTCAACCTCTGTGGGTTATTTAATGTCGAAAAGGTGGGGGTTTTAAAGTAGAAAAACGTATTAATAAGAAATACGTGTTTTATAATATTACGAGGTGTCATAAATAATTTCCTTTGATGTGTCACAAATGTGTTCTTTGCAACTTCTGTAGTTGATTTGGTTGAGGTTGTCTTTACAGATTGTTGCTTGCTTGACGTTATCTACAACCGGATGTATCAGTCAATTACCTCTGGCAGTTCACTGTCGCTTGTGTCGTTTTTTGTTTTTTTTTTTGTTGTAGTACAATGTTGACATCATCTACGGCCGGATATACCTGTCAACCACCCTTGTTCTTTGTTGCCCTTACCTACGGCCAGATGTACCGGTCAATTATCTCCGCCGTTCAAGATAATATATTACATTAGAAACTGACTCATTTTCGGGATGTTAGAATTGGAACATTTTTTTACTTTTTTGTGTTTTGAACATCTTGTCTTTTGTTTATTTCTTTATTCGTAACAACTTCGCGAAATCAACCTAAGAAAAACTTCGAAATATGCCGCTCCACGCCAGCTACGTCGCAAAAAGTTGAAACGAAAGCGGATTAGACGTTATCAGAGAAGACAATAAAGTTAACAATCGACAAATGTACAAAGTTTAGCATTTTGCCTTTGCGAAGTATTTTACTCGAAAAATTTAGTTTCGTAAATCACTTAAGCCGGCTTGAAGCTGTCAAAGACGACACACCGCGTTCAAAACTATTTATAATTCTACTGCATTCATCATACAACGAATTAAACATTCACAGCGCCTAACAGTATCATCTGGATATAATTAGATGCTACATTCGCTAACAAACTCTCTGATCGAGAAGTTTTAAGGAGCATGGAACCACCTCATAATTGCTATTGTTCCCAGGTTCATCTTGACCAAAGTTGACAGCATATTTTATAACGCCAGTTTTGAGAAAATAGCGACCACCAAAACAAAACAAACCATTATGTAAGCATAAAAAATAGTTTTATAGTAAAAATATCAACAATATATATATATATATATATATATATATATATATATATATATATATAATAAATAGATTTTCAATATTCAAAAAAGTTGAATGAACATTTTGACATAAAATCCCTAAGAGAGATTTTACATCACCTCAGCAACGGTCCTTCTTTCAAAATGGAAATAAAAATAAGAATAAAAAGAGAGAAAGCTAAACAATAAAAAATAAAAGAAAATAAATAAAAATGACGGTTAAGAGTTAGAAAATTTTCGTCACAAAGAATTACGGAAGTAATTCATGTCTAATTTTAGAGTTGTAAGTGAAGAAATGGAAAATTTGGATTCGTCTAGATTTCAAAGGAAGCGGTTAGGAGTGGTGTTAATTTTTTTTTTTAATTTTATTTTTATCTTTCCCTCTTTTTATTATTTTTATTTCCATTTTGAAAGAAAGACCGTTGCTGAGGTGATGTAAAATCTCTCTTAGGGATTTTATGTCGAAATGTTCATTCATTTTTTTTGAATATTGAAAATTTATTTTATTTTATATTAACTCTGTAATTTTAATTACATTGAGCTCTTCGCCTGTATCATTTTTTAATATTAAAATTTTAATATTAATTAGGATCAGGTTCTTGGGAACTAATTTCCCGTTTTGGATTAAAGTATTATATATATATATATATATATATATATATATATATATATATATATATATATATATATATTGTATCGCGCACTCTTTATAAAAGTAAATGCATGAACTGCAGCCAATAAAAAACTACGAGTTCTATAATTTTGTTACACTATATATATATATATATATATATATATATATATATATAAACAGGTCGCTATTGCCACACCAACCTAAATATTATAGCTTGGTGTGGCCTGTTGTCGCTTGTGTGTATACCGTTCAAGGCAATATATTACAATAAAAATTCGTTAAAACAATAAAATTTTAGCATTTAATAATCCACAGAGGTCAAACCACTATTATGAAAGAACTCTTCATGACATTAATCCATGAATAAAAATCAATTAAATCAAATGATAATATAGCCTAAAAAATGCAGCTAGAAATGTTGGAAGCTAACTGATAGTCCTCGACCAGCTAGGCTCAATACAAACTGTCTCAAATGAATTAATGCATTCTGTATAATCTTTTACATAACGTCTCTTCTTCTATGTGCCCTGTCCGCTCAGGACGTAGGCGATCATAGCTTCCACGTCTCCCTATCCCTGGTGGCTCTGAGTAAGCCTTCTCTTGTTGCGTCACCCAAACCCCGCTCTGCCATCCACTAGCTCAAGCCCATAAATCTAGAATATAAATGTATAGAAATATATAAATGTATCATGGTTTTTCACGTCTCCCTATCCCTGATGGCTCTTAGCACGCCTTCTACTGTTACACCGATCAACCCTCGTTCCATCATCCACCTGATCAGGTTCTTCAAATATGTTATCCGCTGCTTTCCCTTGTCTCTTTTTCCCTCTATCTGGCCTGTTAGTATCAGGTTCTCCAAGTTTTCTTTCCTCATTGCCTGTTCCAGGAACTTCAGCTGTCTCTTCCTGATGCTCAGTATTAATTTCCTATTCCTTTCCATCCTTTCCAAAACCTCATCATTGCTCCCATGCTCGATCCATGATATTTGCAGCATCCTTCTGTAGAACCACATTTCGGTTGCTTCAAGTTTTTCCTTCATCTTTAATGAGATTGTCCAGCATTCACTGCCATAATGAAGAACTGACAACGCATAACAATTATACTGAAATAGAATGTGAAAATTCACAGTTAAATCGTGCACCACCTTAAATGAAATGGATGTAATGTGGGAGGTTTGTTGCCCGTAAACACATTGAATGACAGGAGATAACAACGAATAAAACAAAAAGTTAAAATAATATATTCCAAAGTTTATTTTTGTTAAAGAAAATACATCGACAAAAATAAGACTACAGTGCAAAATATAAAAAAATATCTTCATGTAAAGAGCGAGAAAAGCGTTGTTCTGAGCAAGAAATTTGGGTATTGTTGAAAAGTATTGCTCTGCAAAGTAGTTTTGTAACCATTAAGAAGTGGAGTTCTGGAATCTTTGGTGCCAAGAAATAAAACAAGCTTTTTAGCTAATTTGATGGTGCTGATTCCGTACATTTTCATGGTTAGTTACCGTTTTTACGATCTTGGCTGATCGTAACATTTAGTTAACAAAGGTCGTAGAAACCCATTAATATTCAGGTAGGCCGAGCAATTTATGTCAGCTAACTGAAATAAACAATTTTTATGAAAAGAAAAAGGTTTTTGAGTCAAAAAAATTAAATTAGAGATACCGAATTTATTCTAATTTATCGCGAAAATTTAAATTTACTGATAAAATTTATTAGTAATACACGTTCTCAGTAATACGCTAATATGAGAATTAAGGTTCATTTTTTACATATCCATCTAGATAGGTTTCTGGATAATTGCGTGATGTGAGTGATGAGCTGAGAGAACGATTCCATCAGGATATCAAAACAATAAAAGAACTCTACTAGGGACGGTGGGACAAACGAAACATGACTGAGTACTGCTGGAGTATCAAAAGGGACTTAAATAAATGGGAAAGGTATTTATCCGTCTCTTCCTTACAGTTATGGGTCAAATAACAGGACAGATTGGGTTCTATAGCCTTGGTTGGCAATCAGTCCATCGCGGAAATTAATGGTAACCTACTGTGGGAAATATTCTGCCCAGTCAGTCATGTCTCTTTCGAGACATGATCGCCTAAGCGTGTTTCACCTTTGGCACTTAACTGACAGACTCTATGCCGTTCAAGTTAATATACTACAATATAAATTCGTTAAAAAATAGATTTTAGCATTTAATTAACCTACAGAAGTCAAAGAACTCTTCCATGATATTAATCCATTAATAAAAATCAATTAAATCAAATGATAATATCGCCTAAAAATGGAGCTAGAAATGTTGGACACCTCTAAAAGTGAATTCATAGGCATCGACCAGATAGGTTCAATACAAACTGTCTCAGAGGAATAAACGCAATCTGTCAAATCTTTTACATACCAAAGAAGCGGTATGCAAAAAATTCGACGGCGGGATGTCTGCGTAAATTCTTTTTTTTGTTTTGTTTCTTTTGGTAATAGAATTTCCGTCAAGAATGATAAATTGTATCATTTATTGAACAACTTACGCAAGTGAATTATTTGAAATAGTCAACTGCCTATAACCTCCTATGATAAATCCCTCCTTCATAGCATCACCCTTTTACAAGGTTGTACTGTATACTGCGCACCACGTGTCAGATAATACCCTTTTACAAGGTTGTACTGTATACTGCGCACCACGTGTCAGATAATACCCTTTTACAAGGTTGTACTGTATACTGCACAACACGTGTCAGATAATACCACAATCTCAGGCATTTTTTAAATACAAGTTTTGTATGTTAGTAGTTGGCTCCTATAAGAAGCTGATCCGCTCTTTACGAACCCAGTCCGGCTATTTTGTATTCAGAAGATTTATGTATCCTAGACTAGTTAGCGTCCAAGGCTATAGGTCCTAATCTGTTTTACTATTTACCATTAAAGATAAGATCGATTCATACCTTTACCATGGACATTTGCACTTAAGTTAAAGAAACAAACCCCACTGGGATTCGAACTCGGCGCTCCGATTTCTCATTCTGAATTCGTAATAATAACACGCATAGTAAAAATACCTATATACAATACTGTGCAAAAGTATTAGGACAGGAAATATTTTATCTTTTACTAGCAGTATAACCCGGCGTTGCTCGGATGTAATGAAATCTTTAAAACTAATCCATGGTTCTGGAGCTCAGACTCGGCTTAAAGAATATTTGTGAGAATCGGATAAAAATTGTGGATTTGTATAAAGGACATACATGCAGATAAACACACACACACACACACAAACATCTTGCCTTATATATATATATATATATATATATATATATATATATATAGTATTTACGCTCTCACACCCTGATTGAGCACTCTGGAAGAGTGGTAGACTTTGTAAACAGTAGCTACTCCAGCATTTACGCACCGCTCATTCGATAATGTATTAGAGAACCCTAGCTATTGGGCGTGTTTATACGCGCTAAAAAGCCTCCCTTCTTCTGCTGGACGCTCGTGGCCTAGGGGTAGAATCACCGACTGACGCCAATTCGGTCGGGTTTCAATCCTGGATTAGGAAGCGACCGGAGTTTAAGCCGTACTGATGAGCTGTAAGACAGCGAAACAGATCTGTCCGCGGATGACTATAGTATATATATATTATCGATTTTCTGCACTATTGTAAGAACTGCAACCTTGAAACTTCTGAATATCGATTCTTATGTCTCTGTCTATGAGTGTTTCAAATTTGATTAAAATCGGACCACTCCTTCTATAACCCGATTTTTTCGATTACCGATTTTCGATATTTATCGGGAGTACCTCGACATAAAACCTAGCTAAGAACTCTCGCAGACGCTTATAATACAACTGTGTAAATTTTCAATAAAATCGGTTCAGCCATTACGGAGTCTATAGGTAACGGACACACAGACAAAGTTTCATTTACTCAGAGGACTTATTTAGCCTTCAAAATTCAGTTTACGACGAAAAAATTTATTTGATATCGATACCAGGAAATCAAAATTTGACTTACATCCATTCATTTTCTTTTCAGTCTACGGTTTCGCTTTAACTGGAAACAACTATTGCTTTTTAGTCTCTCGTGCCAACGTCCAAAGAGTGTGAGCTCCAGGACCATGGATTAGTTTTAAAACTTTCATTACACCCGAGCAACGCCGGGCTATACTGCTAGTTGTATATAAGTATAAGTTATAGATAGATGTTTAATTTATGTTTCTTTAGAATATAGCAGGTCATAACTATCAACAAATTCCGTTTTTGAATGTCGAGGGTGTCCTAGAATGTCAAACTACTGGTCAGAACTCTGACGACTCGAAGTGAATGAGGGTGGTTTGAACACCATGTCTGTGGAATTATGAGTGTGATAGATTGCGTTTCGTCAAGTTCTTTAGAATAAATGGCGAAACAATCAAAAATGCAAGAATTAGAATTGACTGCACTCAGATTTAGCAAAGCAAGGAAGCAGAAATCGGTGAGTTTTTGGAACACCGATTGACACACGTTCTGTCTGTCTGCCTGCCTGTCTGTCTCTGTCTCTCTATCTATTTCAGTCTTTTCATATCTATCTATCTATCTATCTCAGTCTGTTCTTTATCTATCTATCTATCTATCTATCTATCTATCTATCTATCTATCTATCTCAGTCTGTTCTCTATCTATCTATCTATCTATCTATCTATCTATCTATCTATCTATCTCAGTCTGTTCTTTATCTATCTATCTATCTATCTATCTATCTATCTATCTATCTATCTCAGTCTGTTCTTTATCTATCTATCTATCTATCTATCTATCTATCTATCTCAGTCTGTTCTTTATCTATCTATCTATCTATCTATCTATCTATCTATCTATCTATCTCAGTCTGTTCTTTATCTATCTATCTATCTATCTATCTATCTATCTATCTATCTATCTATCTCAGTCTGTTCTTTATCTATCTATCTATCTATCTATCTATCTATCTATCTATCTATCTATCTCAGTCTGTTCTTTATCTATCTATCTATCTATCTATCTATCTATCTATCTATCTATCTATCTATCTCAGTCTTTTCCTAATCTATCTATCTATCTATCTATCTATCTATCTATCTATCTATCTATCTATTTCAGTCTTTTCATATCTATCTATCTATCTATCTATCTATCTATCTATCTATCTATCTGTTGTAGGGTTCTCCTTTTTCATAAAGATGGACTCGTTCAGAGTATACTTATAAAACTGCTATAGAAGCGTGACGGGAGAATACCGCGTTTTCACGCGGTGATTCCTTTAACACTGTCTCTGCCTTCGGGCGGAGAGCATTAACCCAGTCGTGGCTCCGCCGAAGGGTAGAGTCACCACTGGGCAAAATTAGACAGATATATTTGCCTGGTCTATATGACCTGGAGGACCCACGTTAAAAAGCCCTTGTGCTACATTTTGCTCTAGTGGGACTCTCTGGACTCTCGTATTCTCCGATTAACTCTCTGTGAAAACGCGGTATTCTGTATTTATTTAAATACAGAATACCGCGTTTTCACAGAGAGTTAATCGGAGAATACGATAGTCCAGAGAGAATTTGGCAGTCAGTACACAGTAGCTCATAGTAGCTCTGTGTACCTCTCATCGAGAAGATTATTACGCAGTACCCGTCAGCTTCCGACGCAGACATACTCAATATACTAGGGCTTACCTCCAGAGATTTGTAGATATACTTTTTACTAACCCTTATTGCTGGACTACTAATCTTAATTCAAATCTTACGTTAATACATTTATTTACTATTTCAATTACTGGTTCAGTACATTTATTTGTGCGGACCCCATTTCCGGGATCCCCATCTATCTATCTATCTATCTATCTATCTATCTATCTATCTATCTATCTCAGTCTGTTCTTTATCTATCTATCTATCTATCTATCTATCGATCGATCGATCGATCGATCGATCGATCTATTTCAGTCTTTTCATATCTATCTATCTATCTATCTATCTATCTATCTATCTATTTCAGTCTTTTCATATCTATCTATCTATCTATCTATCTATCTATCTATCTATCTATCTATCTATCTATAACAGACTGTTCCTATCTATCTATCTATCTATCTATCTATCTATCTATCTATCTATCTCGGTCTCTGTTCATATCTATCTATCTATCTATCTATCTATCTATCTATCTATCTATCTATCTATCTATTTCAGTCTTTTCATATCTATCTATCTATCTATCTATCTATCTATCTATCTATCTATCTATTTCAGTCTTTTCATATCTATCTATCTATCTATCTATCTATCTATCTATCTATCTATAACAGACTGTTTCTATCTATCTATCTATCTATCTATCTATCTATCTATCTATCTATCTATCTATCTCGGTCTCTGTTCATATCTATCTATCTATCTATCTATCTATCTATCTATCTATCTATCTATTTCAGTCTTTTCATATCTATCTATCTATCTATCTATCTATCTATCTATCTATCTATCTATCTATCTATCTCGGTCTCTGTTCATATCTATCTATCTATCTATCTATCTATCTATCTATCTATCTATCTATTTCAGTCTTTTCATATCTATCTATCTATCTATCTATCTATCTATCTATCTATTTCAGTCTTTTCATATCTATCTATCTATCTATCTATCTATCTATCTATCTATCTATCTATCTATCTATCTATAACAGACTGTTCCTATCTATCTATCTATCTATCTATCTATCTATCTATCTATCTATCTATCTATCTCGGTCTCTGTTCATATCTATCTATCTATCTATCTATCTATCTATCTATTTCAGTCTTTTCATATCTATCTATCTATCTATCTATCTATCTATCTATCTATCTCGGTCTCTGTTCATATCTATCTATCTATCTATCTATCTATCTATCTATCTATCTATTTCAGTCTTTTCATATCTATCTATCTATCTATCTATCTATCTATCTATCTATCTATCTCGGTCTCTGTTCATATCTATCTATCTATCTATCTATCTATCTATCTATCTATCTATCTATCTATTTCAGTCTTTTCATATCTATCTATCTATCTATCTATCTATCTATCTATCTATCTATCTATTTCAGTCTTTTCATATCTATCTATCTATCTATCTATCTATCTATCTATCTATCTATCTATCTATCTATCTATAACAGACTGTTTCTATCTATCTATCTATCTATCTATCCTATCTATCTATCTATCTATCTATCTCGGTCTCTGTTCATATCTATCTATCTATCTATCTATCTATCTATCTATCTATCTATCTATCTATCTATCTATTTCAGTCTTTTTCATATCTATCTATCTATCTATCTATCTATCTATCTATCACTTCCACTTCTTCTAGGAGCGATATTATTTTCTTTATCTAAAGCTAGACAAAAAAGAAATTGTCTCTTTTTGATGCAGTCTATGATTTAGCGTTGAAGTCTTGGGAATCAAAGTCAGACATGACACGAATGGAACACAGAACTTCTTAGGGAAAATAATGGAGTGGTTTCCTTTCAAATTCTCTCACGTTATTCAGATTTTTTTTCTTTCATAGATGGTTGCCTACCAAAGCTAGAGAGACTAGTTTACATTTTTATTTAACCCACCACTTGAAGAAGAAAATATGAATTCATATCTTTCTCTATTGATTTATATTTTCCGGCTTAACAACCTTTTGTGGGTTATTTAAAGCCGAAACACATTTTGGATTGCAAGATTTTTTGCGAGTTAATTTTGCATGTTTTTTTTTTATTTTATAATAAAAATTATTTTTCAGATGCAAGTCCTACTCTTTAATCCGTAGATGTGGGGAGATAAAATCATACCTTTCCCAAGATTATTTCTACATGAGCGAATTTAAAGAAACCGATTGGAATTCGAACTTGGCTATATGATTTCTCATTCTGATCAGCTGTCCAAGTACATAATCGTTTTTTTCAATGACATTTGTGCGAAAGTAAATGCAACAAATTCTTCTGAAATTTGAACTCTGCTCGTCCGATTAAACTTTCCACGTTGATAGTTGTTCTCTAACTGCACGTCTATTAAATTTTAAATATTCCATGATTTAAAGTCTTTATCGTCTGTCTTTCTGCCTGTTTTTTTTTTCTACTCAATCTTCTTTCGTATTTCTATTGAATCTTTTCTACCGTTGTCGAGTCGGTTGATGGGATATAGAAACGGTTATCTTAAACTCGAGCCACTTAACTGGAATACAAATAAATATACTTGTCCTCCATTTTCTCTGTCAAATTTTTACATAATTCTGATTTGTTTTCCCCTTCTTTTAGCCATTTGATTTTTATATCTACGTTTTGCATTTCAATAGGTTTGCGTATTTTTTCCTTTTGAAAGTTTGTTGTTATTATTATTTTTGTTTTTTTTGTTTTTGTATATATATATTTTTTTAATTTCCGAACAACTCATCAACGGGTCTATTTTTGTAAGCAACAGACAGTATTTAAAAAAAAAATGCCAACTTCAGATATTTTTGTTTTGCTTTTGTGTGCGCAACATGAAATAAAATTAACCTAAACACAATGCCATCGTTAAATAGACTGAATCACTTTAACGTCCCATTTTGTTTGGCAGACGTGAATTCAGATTGCACTCGGCAGCACCAACACAAAATGTCGCTTATAAGCACTCAGGAACTGCCAGCCTCTTTCATAATAAAGCTCAATCAACAGAAACACATATCCACAGAGAAATAGACAGATAGAGAGAGAAAAGAGAGAGTTTCGTAATTTTAAAGATTTCAGATAAATAGAAAATAGAAATAAATTTAAATTTAATTTAAATGCCACATTATTTTTCTTTTTTCTTTTGTTTATTTAAATTTAATTATAGAAGTCATAGATATATTTTTATAGCAATACTAGCAGTATAGCCCGGCGTTGCTCGGGTGTAATGAAAGCTTTAAAACTAATCCATGGTCCTGGAGCTCAGACTCAGCCAAAAGAATATTTGAAATAATAAAATAATTGCGACAATTTACAGATCGCACCTAATATATATATATATATATATATATATATATATATATATATATATATATATATACTAGCAGTATAGCCCGGCGTTGCTTGGGTGTAATGAAAGCTTTAAAACTAACCAATGGTCCTCTTTGGACGTTGGCACGAAAGACTAAAAAGCAATAGTTATTTCCAGTTAAAGCAAAACCATAGACTGAAAAAATAAATGAATGGATGTAAGTGAAATTTTGATTTCCTGGTAGAATAAGTTTTTTTCGTCGTAAACTAAATTTTGAAGGCTAAATAAGTCCTCTGAGTAAATGGTATCATAGCTGAGACTAAGAACTACAATTATACCTACTTAGAGCCAAACCCGAAGCAAATACTTTTTTATAACAATACTAGCAGTATGATGATCCTTGAGCTCAGACACTTTAGACGTTGGCACGAAAGACTAAAAAGCAATAGTTGTTTCCAGTTAAAGCGAAACCGTAGACTGAAAAAAATGAATGGATGTAAGTCAAATTTTGATTTGCTGGTATCGATATAAAATAAATTTTTTTCGTAGGAAACTGAATTTTGAAAGCTAAATAAGTCCTCTGAGTAAATGGTATCATGGCTGAGACTAAGAACTACAATTATAGCTACTTAGAGCCAAACTGAAGCCAAAACTAAAATAAAAGGGCTGAAAAAATACAGACATACAAGCAAATAAACAAACACACACAAACATCTTGCCTTTTATATATATATATTATCGATTTTCTGCACTATTCTGCAACCTTGAAACTTCTGAATATCGTTTCTTGTCTATGGGTGTATCAAATTTGATTAAAATCGGACCACTCTTTCTATAACCTGATTTTTTCGATTATCGATTTTCGATATTTATCGGGGGCACCTCGATGCAAAACCTAGCTAAGAACACTTGCAGACGCTTATAGTAGAACTGTGTAAATTTTCAAGAAAATCGATTCAGCCGTTTCGGAGTCTATAGGTAACGGACACACACACACACACACACAGACATACACACATACACAGTGGCAATGTTTCATTTATAAATAAGTTTTGATTAGAAAATCTAATGACAAAGTGAAAAAAAATCCTTTTCGTTTGGTTGTTATAATTATTTTAGTAATTATTTCTGGTTAGTACTTAATTTAATTTTAATAATGGTCCTGAGTAAGGCAATAAACTGCAGCCGGTAGCAAGGCCTCTGATTGGCAGGTTGTGAGGAGTATGGAACCACCTCTTAATTGCTATGGTTCTCAGGTCCAACCTGACCCGGAGTTGGAGCATCTGTTAGGGATCCCAACCATGCGTATTTTTTCCTATTGAAAGTATAAACTGGGGTCAAGACACTATGAAAGAATAAAAATAGAGCGATGAAAAGACACATACTTGTCTAACGCTCCTTCCTTTGTATATCTACTGACTTCGCTACCTGTCCGTAATTCTTAATTACTCTAATGTCTTTCCCAAATATGACGAGGCTGCTGAGCATCTCCATCAATTCTTTGTGACGTATTTTGTCGAACGCACTCGCATAATCGATGAAACAGGTACAAGTCCTTCTTAAAAATAGACTTAAACAGGTACAAGTCCTTCTTAAAAATAGACATAAACAGGTACAGGTCCTTCTTAAAAATAGACATAAACAGATACAGGTCCTTCTTAAAAATAGACTTAAACAGGTACAAGTCCTACATGAAAATAGACTTTTCTAGAAAAAATATACTTTTGAATGAAAATATATAACCAACAATACATTTTTTAAAACAAAACTAGAAGATATCTTCAGTTTTCTAAAATAAAAATTATTCATCTAAATCACCCTTCTCTTTATAGTCAGTCAGTTAAGTGCCATACATGATACACGCTTGGGCGATCATGTCTCGAAAGAGACATAAATGACTGGGCAGAAGTTTATCCCGCAGTAGGTTGCCATTGCTTTCTACGGTAGACTGGTTACCAGTCAAGACTATAGAACCCAATCTGTCATCTTACTTAATCCAAAACTGGAAGAAAGAAACGGATCAATAACTTTTCCAAGGGTATTTGTGCGTAAGTGAATGCAATGAATTCAACTGAAATTCGAACTCGACTCCCCGAGTTCGCATTCCGAGCCGATATCCACTGTACCACAACGTACATCGCTTTATAACCGAACATTAAAAACATATCTTAAAACAACTTTTTGGCATTAAATAACCCACAGAGGTTGATATGCCGTTAAACAAAACTCAAACTTAAATTTTAATAAATCTTTTTAAAAAATAGGAAAAATTAATGACAAATAGAAAATATTTATGTGCGACCCATTTTCTCTTTAGGAGTTCATCTGGCTAAAGTGATGTTTACGTAAGAGAAGAAATAATAACATTTTAAATTTTAAAATTTAAATTTATTATTTTATATTCTATGTATTTGGATATATCAGTCGGTTAATTGCCTCACGTGATACACGCCTAGGCAATTATGTCTCAAAAGAGACATGACTGACTAGGCAGAAGATTTTTTCCCATAAGGTTGCCATTTCTTTTTGAGGTCGACTGGTTGCCTATCAACGCTAGAGAACACAATCTGTTCTGCGATTTAATCATTTTATCGATATTAGTCAGAGACATGACTGACTAGGCAGAAAATTTTCCCGCAGTAGGTTGCCATTACTTTTTGCAGTAGATATGATTGCCAACAAAAAAATTATAGAACACAATTTGTTCTGCCATTCAATCATTTTATTCATATCAGGATGTGCGTTTTGGTAGATATCGGCTCGGAACAAGAAATCGGGGATCCGAGTTCGAATTCCAGTTGAATTCCTTGCATTCACTTACGTACAAATACCCTTGGGAAAGGTATTAATCCGTCTCTTCTCTCCAGTTATGTGTTAAATAATTGGACAGATTTTTTTCTATAGTGTTGGCTGGCAACCAGTCTACCGGAGAAAGTAATGGCAACCCACTGGGGGATAATTTTCTGCCCAGTCAGTCATGCCTCTAAAGAGACATGATCGCCCAAGTGTGTTTCGCGTATGGCACTTAACTGACTGATCCATATCAATCAGTTTTAGTGTTGTACGTGATACACGCTAGGGCGATCATGTCTCGAAAGAGACATGACTGACTAGAAAATGATATTCCCCTAGTAGGTTGCCATTTCTTTATACGCTCTACTGGTTGCCAACAAAAACTGTCCTGCTATTCAATCATTTTATACATATAAATCAGTTGTGTCATACGTAATACACGTTTAGATGATCATGTCTCGAAAGAGATATGGCTGACTAGGTAAAAGATTAAGACAGAAGACTGTGAAGAAGATTGTCCCGTACATTACTTTCTGTTGTAGACCGGTTTCCACCCAAGGCTATAGAACCCAATTTACTCTGCTTTTCAAAACCATAGAGGGAGAAGAGATGGATTAATACCTTTCCTGGGAGTATTTGGGAGTAAGTGGATGAAACGGACTTGATCGGAATTCGAACTCTGCTCTCATTCTGAGCAGATATCCATAACACCTTATCGCACATCCTATCTAGATATATAGTCTAGCTAATTTATTTTATTTTATTTGTTTATTTTAATAACAAAATCAACAAAAATATAAACAAGAAATGAAATGAAATTGGCTAGACTAAATACCTAAACACTTTATTAAATTTAAATGTTCAAAATTACAGTGTCCCTTCGGCTTCAAGCATATGTTTAATTCTGTTAACGTAAACATCACTTGAGTTATAATGATTCTCAAACTGCTGCCAAAGTTAACAGTGCAGAGAGTGAACAATTCATTTGAGATCGGGCAGAAGGGCACTGGTTCCCGAAAGTCCTCAGTGGGGATATGAGTTTTGAAGATCAGGGTGGTAAATGATGCTGATCTGGAATTGACAATCAGAATCTGAAAACATTTGTCGAACAGAAACCACGTTAAAGCATCAATGTTTCCGATAATGAGTGTTTGACCATCTCAAGAAAATTGGAAAGATAGTGAAACTCGATAACTGTGTTCCACGTGAAGGCAATGAAAATGTTCGACATTTTTAAATGTTCGATTTCTGCATCAGCGAATGTTCTATTTCTAAATTTATTTATAAATGGAACTTTGTGTGTGTGTGTGTGTGTGTGTGTGTGTGTGTGTGTGTGTGTTTGTGTGTGTGTGTGTGTCCGTTACCTATAGACTCGGAAACGGCTGAACCGGTTTTCTTGAAAATTTACACAGTTGTACTATAAGCGTCTGCGAGTGTTCTTAGCTACGTCTTGTGTCGAGGTACAAATTTTGATTTGCTGGTATCGATATCAAATAAGTTTTTTTCGTCGTAAACTGAATTTTGAAAGCTAAATAAGTCCTCTGAGTAAATGGTATCATGGCTGAGACTAAGAACTACAATTATACTACACTAATGTAAGAACTGCAACCTTGAAACTTCTGAATGTCATTTCTTATGTCTTTTTCTATGAGTGTATCAAATTTGATTAAAATCGGACCACTACTTCTATAACACGATTTTTTCGATTATCGATTTTCGATATTTATCGGGGATATCGCGACACAAAACCTATCTAAGAACACTCGCAGACGCTTATACTGCAACTGTGTAAATTTTCAAGAAAATTGGTTCAGCCGTTTCGGAGTCTATAGGTAACGGACACACACACACACACGTACACAGACAAAGTTCAATTGATAAATAAGTTTAGATCTCTAATTTTTATTATTTATATTTAAAACTTTTGATTTTTGTGATAACTAACCACTTACGATTGTATTTTATTTTAACTTTTTACTATATTTGTTTTATTTTTTTTATGTCTGTAATTTTTTTATTGTTTTCTTTTTTACTTGTTTTTATGGCCATTTACGGATTTTTTTTTATTGTGATTCTTTTTTCTTATTTTTGCATAATTTTTTCCTTGGAAATTTTTGGTTATAATTTTTACTTTTAATTTATTTATTTTGTGATTACTAATTATCTGTAACTATAATTATATATATATATATATATATATATATATATATATTATGTAGACTCTTTTTCTTTCTTCCTTTTTACAATTTTATTTGTATTTCCTTTTTAATTTGGTTATTTTTAATTTATTTTTCTTTTAATTATTTCACCCCAAGCAAGGCGGTACCGTCACTGATGTGCAGGGGGATACCTAAGAGCGTTAAAGTTTTAGGCAGGAAGAGATTGAAGACAAAGACTAACCAGCTACAGTGGGTGAAAGAGAAAGGGTAAGAGAAGGTTGGAAACACATGAGTGAAGACAGTTGCAAAGGTAGAGAGAAAGAAAAAGAACAAAATAGACGGGGCGATGTAGAAAGGAAAGGAGTTAAGTGGATAAGAGATGAGAATTGACATTGCATTTAAATTCCTGGAGGTTGTAGCCGTCAGGAAAGCAAATATATGGAAGGGAGTTCCACAGTCGGGAAGCGCAAAAAAAATAAGCTGATGAAGTAGAATTGTCGGCTGCATTTGGTTGATCTAACTGTAAATGCGTGGGACCTTATTGCCAGTCTGGTTGCACGAGTAAATTCTTGAGGAGGGGGCACTAGCGACCTAAGTTCGTCAGAGCAGAAGCCATGAAAATATTTATAGAAGAGACAGAGGGAAGCCACATCTCGCCGATGAGAGAGTGGCTGTAGTCGAGTTGCTACGTCGTGTGATCAATCACATTACAGATTCCCATTTGGAGCCTGTCGAGAATACTGAGATGAACAGCAGGGGCGCCTGACCAGATATGACAACAGTATTCCATGCAATGTCGGATGGTTGATTTGTATATGTGCAAAATGGATTCAGGCGGAAAAAAAGTTCCTGGCTCGACACAGTGACCCAAACTTCCTAGCAGTGGATTTAGCTATTGAGTCAATGTAGTGATTCCACTTGAGGTCGCAAGATAGGGTAAGGCTGAGGAGGCACAGTGTTTTTGCTTTCAAAGTGACTTGCTTGGTCCATGCTTATGGGTGGCAGGAGAGATTGCCAGTGATGGTTGAGAGATAGCAGCTTCGTTTTACAAGCATTGAAATTTACGAGTTACTTCTAACCCCAGTCCACCACTGAGTAAAAGTCCTTCCCGTGATCAGCAGCGAAGTTGTGTTTGTTCGCCTTGCCAGATTTCTTACTGATGCGAGAGTAAATGTCATACTACCTGGGATTTGATTACGTCTGGTAGATCATTTATGAAAATTAGAAAGAGCGTCGGGCCTACGATAGAGCCCTGGGGGACACCAGCGTTCGTGCGGTAAGATGTGGAGGCTTGCTCATTCAAGACTACATTTATTACGCGGTTAGATAGGAAATATTGGATCAGATCAAGCAAGCGTCTAGTGATATCATAGCCCTGAAGCTTGTGCAGAAGGCCAGCGTGCTAAACCCTACAAAAAGCCAGGGCAACAGCACGATCCTCGCCGGACTTATCGAGGGCCTGGTATATGTAATCTCCATTGGCCGTTAGCATATCGGCCATAGACCTGGCAAAGCGGAATCCATACTGTCTGTCTGAGAATAGTTTATGGGCAATAAGATGTTGAAATATCTTAGCATTGATAATAGCCTCAATCACTTTTCCGAAAATTGGTAGGAGGCTGATATGGCGATAATTGGATGGGTTCAAACGTTCCTCTGAGTTTTTAAACATAGGAAACACAGAAGAGAATTTACGGCAGGCAGGAAAATAGGAAGCAGAAAGGCAGTAATTATAGAGTTTAGAGAGGACAGAGGAGAGTTTAGGATCACATTTCTTCAGGTCTATAACCGGGATTCCATTACCTCCGCTCGCCTTATGGAGGTCAAGCTTTGATATTATCTCAGATACCAGAGACGGAGTTATGTAAATATCTTTCAGATGAACCTCAGTTTTAAGAAGGAAGTAGGGTGTGGGTACTCCTGACGAGTTAAATGTGGAGTTTGATGTGAATCTGCGAGCAAAGCACTCGGCTTTTTCCACAGGTGTCGTGAGGGCCTCAAATTTATTAATTAAGGGTGGAATGGAGGATTTGTTGATGTTCAGCACACGTTTGCACAACCGCCGATAGTCCTTGTATGTATATTCTTGTGTGCATATATTGCCTTTTATAATTATATGTTTCTGTGTGCTTATCTTGCGTATAATCATATCTATTCTCTTGTATGTTTTTCCTTTAAGATTTTTTTGTGTATGTGTGATTTGGTGTATTCGTTCCTTATTTTTGTGACATCCGCCCGTGCATTGAATCCTGCTGCCACATCTGGTCGGGTGCCCCTGCTATTCTCCTCGGGGTTCTTGACAAAATACAACGGAGAGTCTGTAATGTGATCGATACCGACTTGGCTGACCGGCTGCAGTCAATCTCTCACCGGTGTGACGTGGCCTCCCTGTGCCTCTTCTATAAATACTTTCATGGCTTCTGCTCCGATGAACTTAGATCACTGGTGCCCCCTAGGTAAGAATTTAAACGTGATACTAGATTAGCAACTAGGTCCCACCCTTTTACAGTGAAACCGATAAAATATAACCGCAATTTCTACTCCAACGGCTTCTTTTCTCGCACTTCCCGCCTGTGGAATTCCCTTCCATATGCTTGCTTCCCCAACACCTACAATCTCCAGGAGTTTAAATGTAAGGTCAATAGACACCTTCTAACACACTAACTCGCATCCATTCTCTCAAACACTCTTCCCATCTACCCAACCCCCATCCTCGGTATCCCGTCTATCACTCTCCTTCTGATATTTCCTATATCTAACCACACTTTCTCATCAGTCAGTCAGTTATGTGCCATACGTGAAACACGCTTGGGCGATCATGTCTCGAAAGAGACATGATTGACTGGGCAGAAGATTATCCCGCAGTAGGTTGCCATTGCTTTCTGCGGTAGACTGGTTGCCGACCAAGGCTATAGGACCCAATTTGTCCTGTTATTTAACCCATAACTGGAAGGAATAGACGGATTAATACCTTTCCCAAGGGTATTTGCGCGTAAGTGAATCCAATGGATTCAGCTGGAATTCGAATTCGTCTCCCTGATTTCTCGTTCCGAGCTGATATCCACTGCGCTACAACGCACTTTCTCATCACCTTCCCCTAAATAAGCCCTTGCGCAATAGTGGCAGTGGAATGCCTTGCTTGGGGTGAAATGATTAAAAAAACTTTCTGGTATCTTTTGCTTCATTGTTTAACTGTATACACCTATACTCTTTACATAACCTTATTTCTTCTGTGAAAAAAATCTTTGAATATTTCGAGTTAAATGTAACTTGTCGGACTTACTTATTTCTATATTACTTATAGCTAACACTTTCTTTGAATATCTTGTTTCTTTTTATACTAATACACTGTTTTGAACCTACCTTCTTGTTCCGTGTCTTACTTTCGCCACAACACCACAACAAATTGGCGACGAAGATCCACAACAATATATATCCCTCCTGTCACTCTGATGTTGAGGGAAGAAAGACAATAGCGTGGCAGCTTTGGGTCAGTTCATTCTCTTTACTACCAGTTATTAATCTCTACTACCAATTATGAAAGCTCTTGCCACGTGTTTGCTCTTGAACAGTGTTTTATTCTTCTTCCTCTTATTATTATCATTATTATAGCAATTATGTCGTCGAATAACGAAGAATATATATATATATATATATATATATTTACGCTCTCACATCATGATTGAGCACTCTGGAAAAATAGTAGACTTTGATAAACAGTAGCTACTCTGGCATCTACGCATCGCCCATTCAATGAAATGAATTAGAGCGCTCTAGCTATTGGGCGCGTATAATGATATGCGCTAAAATGTCTGCCTACTTCCACCGAACGCCCATAGCCCAGGGGTAGAGTCGCCGACTGACGCCATTTCGGTCGGGTTTCAATCCTGGGTATAAAAGCAATCGGAGTCTAACCGTACTGATGAGCTGTGATACGGCGGAACAGATCTGTCTGCGGATGACAATATATATATATGTATGTATTTCTATTATGATAAAGAGCATTGTGTATTTATTTGTACACACACAAATATATATATATATATATTGTTCCTCTCGAATATTTTGCTGTCATTTGTGACGACAGGGGTACACTCGTACACAATAATATACCAAATATCTACTAATATGCACTAATATACACATCTCATAATATACAAAACACCTACTTATATACAATAATATACAAAATGCGTACTAGTATGAAAAATGACTTACTAATATACACTAGCATACAAAAAGCTTACAAGTATATAAAAAAAGCCTACCAATATAAAATAATATGCTAAAGACCTACGGGTATGCAAAGGCTACTAATATATAATGATATATAGAATGCCTATTGTTATACAAGTAGCATGATAGCCCGGCGTTGCCCGCGCAATTCAGCACATTTTCGTAGTAAAAGATGCCAATGAGAGAAGTAGATTTTGTTTTTGTTTGAAAAAACACTTTTTTAAAAATATTTCTTTTGTTTCAAAATTACGGGGAAAAATATTCACATTTTTGTTTACCAAATGAATTTTTAAAACGTCGGAATAAAAATTAAATACAAAGGCTCAATTTTTTTTATTTTAGTCGCGTTTGACACGTGTGATATGATTTCTGTGACGTAATTTTGACACCATCTTAGATCTTAGATGTTTTACGGAGCAAATGTAAACAGTCGGCCAAAAAGTGCGAAAGGTAAAAATTGCTGAACTTAAATTCAAAAAGTATGTGTCGATCTGGCTTCCCTGTAGATATGTGTCCCTAGAAAGTTTGAATTGCGTAGCTTTAAAAATGTAGGCGTGCATAGGGAACAGTCACACACAGACTCACAGATTGCCTTTTATATATATACATTAATGATCTCCCCGACACCATTAGATCCCAAGTTGGCATGTATGCCGACGACACAACAATCTACTCCCGCATCGATCAGAAACCAGGTCTGGACGACAAAGTGAACCTCGCTGCCGCACTTGAAAGGGACCTCCAATCCGTAGTGACCTGGGGTAGGAAATGGTTGGTAAATTTCAATGCCTCCAAAACAAAGCTGTTATCAACTAACCACCATAGACAATCGCATCTACCTCCCATTAGCATGGGACAGGCTAGCATCCCAGAGAGTAAAATACTACGCCTCCTTGGCCTTACACTCTCGGCGGACCTCAAATGGAATGACTATATTGAATCCATTGCCAAATCTGCTGCTATGAAAGTCGGCTCCCTGTGCAGGGCCCGGAAATTTTTCCCACCTGAAACTATTCTGCACATATACAAATCTACCATCCGCCCGTGTATTGAATATTGCTGCCATATCTGGTCGGGTGCCCCTGCTGCTCTCCTTGGGCTTCTTGACAAAATACAAAGGAGGATCTGTAACGTGGTTGATACTGACTTGGCAGACCGGCTGCAGCCGCTCTCACACCGGCGTGATGTAGCTTCCCTGTGCCTCTTCTACAAGTACTTTCATGGCTTCTGCTCCGATGAGCTTAGATCACTGGTGCCGCCTAAGCACGAATTTACACGAGATACTAGATTAGCAACTAGGTCCCACCCTTTTACAGTTAAACAAATAAGATGTAACCGTAAATTCTACTCCAACAGCTTCTTTTCTCGCGCTTCCCGCCTGTGGAACTCCCTTCCACAAGTCTGCTTTCCCGACAGTTACAATCTCCAGTTGTTTAAATGTAGGGTCAATAGACACCTCCTATCACACTAACTCCCAACTATTCTCACAACACTCTCATCTACCCAACCCTCATTCTCGGTATCCTCACCCGCCTATCACCCACCCTCTGTTATTTCCTATATTTAATCAGCCTTTCTCCACTCTACGTAGCCCCCTGCACAGTAGTGGCAGTGACATGCCTTGCTCGGGGTGAAACGCTTATAAAAAAAAATATAGATAATATACGAAGAGCTTACTAATGTACAATAATATACAAAAATTCTATTAATATACAAAAAGTCTACTAACACACAAAAAGCCTACTAATAAACAATAGAAAAGGAAAAGCCTACCAATATACAAATAATATACAAAAAGCCGACTAATGTACTAATAATACACAAAGGCTTACTCATATTCAATAATGTACTAAAAGCCTTCTAATATACAATATACAAAGGCCGACTAATATACAACAGTATGCAAAGGCCTAATAATATATATTATAAAGAAGGCAATTAATATATAAAAGGAGTACTAATGTACAATAATATACAAATTGCCTATGAATATATAAAATGCTTACTAATCTCTCGTGGTGATACCGAACAAAAGTGAGGGACCGGATGTGTGCTCTAGGCAAATGACCAAATGTCGTCTCTGCGCAGTTGGATTCGCGCAGATGTTCCGGTTGAAAAATAAAAATTAATCAAATATCAAATTTACATTTCGCGAGCCTACGCGAATTTTATTTACCAGCCAATGGGAAGCCCGGAATCAAATTCGAGTGTGAAATCACAAACGAGCTGCTTTTGATCCAAACAGCAGATATAAAAAGCCGAGACAGCAAGCACCCAGCAGACAGACCGACGCAGAAACTCAGAGAGACGAATGTAATTAGTATCTCCCTTGACCGAAGTCAAGTGGCTTACTATGTTCGCCTCCCTTACCTCTTTACCTTCTCCACTGTCTCAAAAGTACTTACTGACCTAAGGAGCGAATAGATCAAAGACATTCCTTACTCACGACGCTCCCACATTTCTAACCATTGATTCTCTTTCAGCTTATTATTTGCCATGAACATTTAACCTCCGTTGGAGCTATATTCAAGTATTACTTTAATTGTAAAAACAGTAATTGATATGCGTATATATAAAAATGTTATTTTCAACTCAAATTGCTTTTCTTGATTTTATAATCATTTTATGACTTATAGTGGGCTATCTACCACAAGGCGAAAGTCCGTTAACCTGTAACAATATACAATTACCCTTCACTAGAACTGAATCTTACTACAACTAGAAAAAGAATAGATAAGCAACCCACTATAATATAATAGTAAAAAATACGAATAAACAGTAATTTTAAAATGCCTACGAATATGCAATGATATACAAAAAAACGACTAATATACAATAATATACAAAAGACTTACGCATATATTAATGGCCTCCTAAAGACTTACTAATATAAATTAATATACAAAAGGAATGATCATATATAATATGCAAAAGACCTAATATACAAAAAGCCTACTAATACACATTATTATACAAAATACCTAATAGTATACAAGATTATAAAAAACGCCTACTAATAGACAAAATGCCTACTAATATACTATAATATGCAAATGATCTACTAATATACTATAATATGCAAATGATCTACTAATATACTATATTATGCAAATGATCTATTAATATAAGATAATATACAAAATGCCTAATAACATACAATAATATGCAAAAAAGAATATTTATATACAAAATGCCTACGAATATGCCATAACATACTAAAAGCTGACTACTACACAATAAAATACAAATGGCCACCGTAAATACAATAATATGCAAAAATTCTACTCATATAAAATAACGTACAAAACATATACCATTATATTATATATTCTTAGATATATAATCAATACTATTTTTATTGATTATTTTATTTCTCTTCATCTGTTATCGGCCTATTATATCTGCACATGCACAAACAAACACATAGATAGATAGATAGATAGATAGATAGATAGATAGATAGATAGATAGATAGATAGATAGATAGATAATGAACGAGTAGAATAGATAGATAGATAGATAGATAGATAGATAGATAGATAATGAACAGAGAGAATAGATAGATAGATAGATAGATAGATAGATAGATAGATAGATAGATAGATAGATAGATAATGAACAGAATAGATAGATAGATAGATAGATAGATAGATAGATAGATAGATAGATAGATAATGAACAGAATAGATAGATAGATATATATAGATAGATAGATAGATAGATAGATAGATAGATAGATAATGAACAGAGTAGAATAGATAGATAGATAGATAGATAGATAGATAATGAACAGAGTAGAATAGAATAGAATAGATAGATAGATAGATAGATAATGAACGAATAGATAGATAGATAGATAGATAGATAGATAGATAGATAATGAACAGAGTAGAAGTAGAATAGAATAGATAGATAGATAGATAGATAGATAGATAGATAGATAATGAACAGAGTAGAATAGAATAGAATAGAATAGATAGATAGATAGATAGATAGATAATGAACAGAATAGATAGATAGATAGATAATGAACAGAATAGATAGATAGATAGATAGATAGATAGATAGATAGATAGATAGATAGATAGATAATGAACAGAGTAGAATAGATAGATAGATAGAGAGAGAGAGAGGGGGGAGAGTGTGAGAGAGAGACAGACAGACAGAGAGTGGAATAGATAGTCTATGAATATTTCTAATAAGTTAAGCTTCGGTTTCTTTTAGTTTTTTTTTTTTAAGATTACGAGGGTTTTTAAGGAAAAAAAGGAAGCCTTCAAACATTAAACCAGATTTTGGCCTTGTGCATTCATCCCCGTGGGTGTTGTGTTTCAAACTCCACCCTCTTCTCCTGAGAGAAATTTCTTTGTCTATTATGTATTTATGGTCGTTCTGTTCCAAGATGAAAGGCAAGTAGAGAATATGCAATCAGAAACGCGTGCAAATGAAACACTTGTTGGAAAAAGCGCGCAACAACGACTTAATGCATCCTTTCTACTGGCTACAATTTTCGGAAATATAGACGGCTGTGTTCGGGTGCAGAAATGTCAGCTTAAAACAAAACAAGGGCTCTTAACGAAAAGTAAGGTATCGCGGATTAAATCCCCCCTCCGAAATACTGATTGTATGGCTGAAAAAAAATAAAAATAAAAATAAAAAAATAAAAACACGACAAAAATCGGGCGAAGAAAAACTTTATGAAAAGAAAAATAAATCATCATAGAAGAAAATTTAAAGATGGCGTTCTGTGCGAAGGCGTATCAGAGATTCTGCGTGTGAACATGCGCATATATGTACGTAAGCAGATAGATTATGTACGCATGAACAAGTCATTTTAGGTAAATCTATTCATTTCTATGGGTACATCTGTTCCGGTCGATAGGGAGCAGATAAGTTTTAAAAAAAATTGTTACAGAGAAAGAGAAGGGATGAACATTCAAAATAAGGCAATTTATATGTTGTGAATGGTAATTGGGGAGAAGTAAAAAGAGACGGTGATATAAATGGATACAGATAGATCGATAGATATGAACATACTGAGTGAAGTTGATGAATAAGAAATAAATTGAGATAGATGCTAACAAAATGTAGATAGATTTTACCAAGATAGATAGATAGATAGATAGATAGATAGATAGATAGATAGAAACAAAAAAGTTGAGATAGATAGATAGAGAGTTATAAACAAAATTAGGTTAGATAGATAGATAGATAGATAGATAGATAGTTAGAAAAAACAGGTGAGATAGATAGATATATGGATAGACAATGATCTCAAAAAGTGATGAACTTATATATATATATATATATATATATATATATATATATATATTTAATCATATCACCCCAAGCAAGGCGGTAACGCCACTGATGTGCAGGGGGTTACATAAGAGTGAGAAGATTAGAAAAGAGAAAACCGGAAACCGCATCCTAAACAGGAAACAAGGGATGAGCCTCTTAACCTGTTCAATAGATGTGGGTGGAGTGTGAACCGGGCGGTAGTCTAGTCTATCTATTCCAATTAATATATATATAATGTATTTAGGCAGCAATCTCTCTTTTATGTCAGTCAGTTAATTAAGCGCCATACGTGAAACACGCTTGGGCGGTCATGTCTCGAAAGAGACATAAATGACTGGGCAGAAGATTATCCCGCAGTAGGTTGCCATTGCTTTCCGCGGTAGACTGGTTGCCGACCAAGGCTATAGAACCCAACCTGTCCTGCTATTTAACCCATAACTGGAGGGAAGAGACGGATTAATACCTTTCCCAAGGATATTTGTGCGTAAATGAACACAATGGATTTAACTGGAATTCGAACACGGCTGCCCGGTTTCTCGTTCCGAGCCGATATCCACTGTACCACAAGTTTCCGTAAAAATGACAGATAAGGTATTATGGTTAAGTCTTTTATGTAATTCCTTTCCTTTTCAGTACATAAATTTTATAAAATTTTCCGAATGCTTAGTTTATCCGAGCGCTTTCGGCTATACTTTTAGCCATTATTGAGGATGGATTTTATTTTACGGGTAACAGAATGTATGTAGTCTTATGTTTGTTTGGAGAGTAGTGTGCAAGTTTTTGCTTCCGAAGCACGTTGTTAGTGTGTTCGTACTTGATGTTATTGAGTGCTGGGCTTTTTTTTGTTTTTAATAAACCTTACATTATTTTAGTCTTTTGTTGTATGTCAATGATGCTATGATATTTATGTTGTCAAGAAGTATATTACGTACAGCGTTTGGTAGGTCTCGTGTATGTTTAAATGTGATTTAATGGAGCTCTGGTCTGAAAGATGTAGCGTAGGTTTCGCTTCAATTTCGTAATCGTGTGGTATATATAATTTACGATATTGGGTGGATAATGAACGCAGTTCTTCAAAGGACATGTAAATTCGTAAATAATATTGGTTAGATATAGTTTAGATCTTGCGGGTGAATTTACTATTTTGGATGAGGAGGCTAGCCGTTTTAAATTTTATGTAATAGACTAGCAGTATAGCCCGGCGTTGCTCGGGTGTAATGAAAGCTTTAAAATGAATCTATGGTCCTGGAGCTCAGACTCTTTGGACGTTGGCACGAAAGACTAAAAAGCAATAGTTGTTTCCAGTTAAAGCGAAACCGTAGACTGAACAACAAAAATGAATGGATGTAAGTCAAATTTTCATTTCCTGGTAACGATATAAAATAAATTTTTTTCGTCTTAAACTGAATTTTGAAGGCTAAATAAGTCCTCTGAGTAAATGGTATCATGGCTGAGACTAAGAACTACAATTATACCTACTTAGAGCCAAACCTGAAGCAAAAACTAAAATAAAACTGTTGAAAAAAATACAGACATAGAGGCAGATAAACAGACACGCACAAAAACATCTTGCCTTTTATATATATTATCGATTTTCTGCACTATTGTAAGAACTGCAACCTTGAAACTTCTGAATATCGTTTCTTTTGTCTTTGTCTATGAGTGTATCAGATTTGATTAAAATCGAACCACTCCTTCTATAACCCGATTTTTTCGACTATCGATTTTCGATATTTATCGGGGGTACCTCGACACAAAACCTGGCTAAGAACACTCGCAGATGCTTATAGTACAACTGTGTAAATTTTCAAGAAAATCGGTTCAGCCGTTTCGGAGTCTATATGTAACGGACATATACATACATACACACACACGCACGCGCGCACACAGACACACACTGAGACAAACTTCCATTTATAAATAAGTTTAGATATATGATTTAAGTTTTTTTGTTTAAGTCAATGAGAGTTGCGTATTTTCGGCTTATGCTTTGAAGTGAAGTTTCTCCATCTCTTAGACCAGAGTTCAATTCGATCACATTTAAACACACGCGGAGATCTGCAAACTCTGTCCGTAACACACTTGTTGACTTGTTTTCAACACAAATATCATAGCATCATCCAAAAAAGTTTTAAAATAATGGAAGCTTTATTAACAAAAAAAAAAAAAAAAAAAGAAGAAGAAAATCCAACACTCAATGACATCAACATCTTCACGAGTACAGAATATAAAATATATACACTACTTTACAAAAATA
Source organism: Ascarosepion bandense (assembly GCA_037127315.1). NCBI lineage: Eukaryota > Metazoa > Mollusca > Cephalopoda > Sepiida > Sepiidae > Ascarosepion > Ascarosepion bandense. Next base: position 412,103 of record JBBBDQ010001115.1, read on the forward strand.
CCTAACACTGTAACCCTATTTTCAGATGGCTGGTATTAATTTTAGGTGATTTTCAAGATGCGAAGAGAATTCTCTAAAAATAGAGAATGCAGTTATTTTTATCGGGTAAAGTAGTCGAAACGTTACCATGTGGAAAATACAGATACAAGAATTGACTGGATGCAAAATCCTTTTATTGAGGGAAGTAAGCAAATATATTTCAGTTACCTAATTCTAGTCAAAATATTTGTCAACGGGGTATGACGATATGCGACCCTAGGTCAAAATACGGCCTGGAGAATTTCCAGTCCACTGATTACCAGGACAGCTGGTAAGAACAGGAAGACAATGATACAAGGATTTGCTGGATTCAAAATCATTTTATTGAGAGAAGTAAGCAAATATATTACAGTTACCTAATTCTAGTCAAAATATTTGTCAACGGGGTATGACGATATGCGAACCTAGGTCAAAATACCGCCTGAAGAATTTCCAGTCCACTGATTACCAGGATAGCTGGTAAGAACAGGGAGTCTATGATAGAGAGTGGGTTTTCCTCCCCTGCCCCTAAAAATTGAAATGTTAAATGTAATTCAACGTATTCATATTCCTTTTGAGCAGCATTGTTGAATTATTTGGTTATTTGTTGGTTGTTGTCGAGCCCTTAGCTGTCAGTGAAGTTGTGAGGGAATTTTCGGCGCTTTACGCCCTCGTCATACTTCACTAACAACTAAGGGCTCAACAACAATCGACAAATAACAGAAAATCCATACTTATCCCCCACCATATCTAGGTGCTTGTTTATCAGAACCAGAGAGTAAGACGAAATTAATTAGTTCGGACCCCGTGTTTGGAAGGAGAAGGTTAGAACATGATTAGTTGGAGGAAGTGATTTGAATAGCGGTTTGAATAATACGGTCGGACTGAAAGGGACATGCTGCTAAAAGCCAGCTGAGTAAACCCTAACTCAGAAAACATTGCTACTAAAAGTAATTTTAAAATACCAGCGAACTGATATCTCTTTTTCGTCACTTACTTTGACTTGCTTGTAACTTTGATTTGCTTGTAATCATGTAATTATTCGATACTAGCAGTATAGCCCGGCGTTGCTCGGGTGTAATGAAAGCTTTAAAACTAATCCATGGTCCTGGAGCTCAGACACAGCCTAAAGAATATTTGTGTGAAGTTTGGTGAGAATCGGATAAAAATTGTGGATTTCTGTAAAGGACATACAGACAGATAAACAGACACACACACAAACAACTTGACTTTTGTATATATATATATATATATATATATATATATATTATCGATTTTCTGCACTATTGTAAGAACCGCAACCTTGAAACTTCTTAATATCGTTTCTTATGTCTTTGTCTATGAGTGTATCAAATTTGATTAAAATCAGACCACTCCTTCTATAACCCGATTTTTTCGATTATCGATTATCGATATTTATCGGGGGTACCTCGACACAAAACCTAGCTAAGAACACTCGCAGACGCTTATAGCTGTGTAAAATTTCAAGAAAATCAGTTCAGCCGTTTCGGTGTCTATAGGTAACGGACACACACAGACACACAGACACACAGACACACAGACAAAGTTCCATTTATAAATAAGTTTAGATAGATATATAAATATGTATAAATCCACACAGTCTCGTTGCTGTCTTAAATCTGGTTTTCCTTGTATACCAATCCCTCGAATGTCTGGACCAGCCTCGTCAAGTGATAATAAGCAACCCTGATTTGGCTAATCAGATATCAACAACTCAACGTGGGCGGAATCGACCAAAGGTCAGGAACGTTGGCTGGACGAAGTTATGTCTTGAAAAGAAAAAGAAGCATGAGATCACTTGAAATATTATATAAAAAATTAACCATATAACCTTTTCTGGCATTTTAATGCAACACACACACACAGACACACACGCTCACACACACACACACACACACACACACACACACACACACACACACACACACATATATATATATATATATGTTGCTACACTGTCATGCATGCTTCGCTCATTCAGTAATGAATTAGAGCACTCTGGCTTTTGACCGTGTATAATAATAATATACACACTAAAAAGCCTGCCTTCTTCTACCGAATCGACCATAGCCCGGAGGTAGAATCGCCGACTGACGCCAATTCGGTCGGGTTTCAATCCTGGATTAAAAGCAATCGGAGTAAAACCGTACTGCTGAGCTGTGATACAGCGAAACAGACCTGTCTGCGGATGTCTATATATCTATATATATAATTAAATTTGTTTTTTATTAAAAATACATTGCGACGCGGACATTTCTATGTTTCGAGATTTCTACCTCGTCATCAGGCAATGTTAGCTCATTGTTGTGAAAATGATATTCATTTAAATATAAAAAAAACAATACATTTGTTATTTATAGATATGGGAAGACATAAAAATTTATGTGTGTGTTCAATTTAACTAATCAGAATCGAGATTCACTTTAAATTTGAAAAAAAAAGTTTATATTTTTGGGGAATACATGATTTCTTTTTTCAATCTTAACGCCTAAAGTGTCAACCTAATTTTTAAAACCCCTGTTTAGACCCTATTTCCGTTGATGTATCCATTATAGTTACTAAAATTTTCCTTTCAGCTTTTTCATTTTCTAAAACAAAAAAGAAAAAAGAAAATAGATGAAGACAGAAAAGAAAACATTTTATATTTTCGATCTAACTTAAAGGGACTTTTGAGTAAATATACTATTTTTATTTCGATTCAGAATGCATTTTATTCTTATTTTTAACCCTTAATATAGAAATCAGTCAGTCAGTTAAGTGCCATACGTGATACACGCTTGGGCGACCATGTCTCGAAAGAGACATGACTGACTGGGCAGAAGATTATCCCGCAGTTGCCATTGCTTTCTACGGTAGACTGGTTGCCGACCAAGGCTATAGAACCCAATCTGTCCTATTATTTATCCCATAACTGGAGGGAAGAGACGGATTAATACCTTTCCCAAGGGTATATATGCGTAAGTGAATGCATAGAATTCAACTGGAATTCGAACTCGGCTCCCCGATTTCTCGTCCCGAGCCGATATCCACTGCGCCATAACGCACATATTTTTGAATAATATTTTTTTTTAATATCCATATTAAATAATTATAAAAATATTCATTTTATACTTTTTATATGAAATCTATTTTATTATTATTATATTTTAATACAATTCTTAATATTATACAGTATAAACCGGATATAAGAGACCCGGATATAAGATAAACCTGGATATAAGAGAGATTGTCTCAGGTCCCAAATTAGAGCATGTGGTAATGTATATAAATTAGACCAAACCCGGATATAAGAGAAATTGGGATATAAGAGAGATTGTCTCAGGTCCCAAATTAGAGCCTGTGGTAATGTATATAAATTAGACCAAACACGGATATAAGAGAAACCTGGATATAAGAGAGATTGCCTCTGGTCCAAATTTAGAGCCTGGGGTAATGTATAAAGAATAGGCAGAACCCGGATATAAGATAACTGTTATCCGGTCCCGACAACTCTCTTATATCCGGGTTAAACTGTAATACAATCCTTTAGATATCTATTTAATTATTACAAAATAATTTAAAGTCTTTTTTTTTATCCACATATGCAATGTTTACATATAATATTTATTTCAGTAATTTTATTTAAGAGATATATATTCTTAAGAAACTTAATAATATATAGTTAAAAGCACTCTGGAAGAATGGGAGACTTTGAAAACATTAGCTACTCCGTCATATACGCATCGCTCATTCAATAATGAAGTAGAGCACTCTAGCTATTGGGCGTGTATAATGATATATGCGCTAAAAAGTCTGCCTTCTTCTACCGAACGCTCGTGGCCCAGAGGTAGAATCGCCGACTGACGCAAATTCGGTCGTACTGATGAGCTGTGATACAGCGAAACAGATCTGTCTGCGGATGACTATATATATATATATATATATCAGAAAAATTAAGGCTGACACGTTATTTCATGGTAAATCGGAAGTTTAGGCCTATTTCAGGCGAACCATCATCAGCTTCCATCTTTATTTTACAAAGGATTCGCGTAAAATTCCTTGTAAAATAAAGACGGAAGCTGATGTTGGTTCGCCTGAAATAGGCCTAAACTCCCAATTTACCATGAAATAACGTGTCTGCCTTAATTTTTCTTATATTTGTTCTCTGTGTATTTATATACATATGTATTTATAGCTCTCTTAGAAAGTTATCCGACCAGTGTATGTACAGGATACTCCTTTGGATTCTTCTGTACCCACACTGTATGCTGATATATATATATATATGTGTGTGTGTGTGTGTGTGTGTGTGTGTGTGTGTGTGTGTGTGTGTGTGTTGTATTTAGGCAGCAAAATTTTTTTCAAACAAGCTTTATTAAGCAAAACCGACGACGTTTGTCTTTTAGTTTAGTTTTTTTTTCTAACTTCCGGCTCAGTTGTTTTAAGTCGGTTCATTTTTATTTAATGCAATGGTTCTCAAACAATGCAATCAAAGGGGATAGTAGGTTAGTCGGAATGATTTGAAAGACAATCAAAGACTTAAAAACCGTTTTAAAAATTATATGCTAAAATTAATGATTTCAAAATTAAAATTAATTATTGTCATCGATTACTCGTAATTTTCTGAGTCCCAATATAGCTATAAATAATTATTGACCGATTTAATCAGTGTGATATTTTTGCATGATATAAAATATTAAGAATATAGTAACTAGAGTCCGCAATTTGGGGGAGAGAGTTATCAATTACAATGTTTTGACTTCGAATCCGAAGTTATCTATTTTTAATTTTCTCTCAGTTGTTTGAATGTACTTTTTATAACATAAACAGAATCAGATATTTAGAAATAGTTTCCAAAATTTCATATGCCAAAAATTTAAAATATTTTTTATGCATTAGTTGTAATTGCATGAATGAGACCCATTCTACATAGTTATAAATAATTACTGACTGATTTTATTATTGTAATATTTTTGCATTATGTCAAGTATTAAGAATATAATAACCAGGGTCTGTAAATTGAAGGAGAGAGTTATCAATGATAATTGTCTCACTTCGTTTCCGCGGCTATTTCTCTTAACCCTCATTTTTTTTTAAATACACGTTTTATCAAATAAAATTTAGTCATATGAAATTACCTAGAATTGTGTGGTTTAAGTTCTGCGTGTTATTACGTGTTCGCAAATATCCGGTGTTTCTTCGGCTGCAAAAAACGGTTTCGATTTCCTTGAAAGAGACGTGCTTTACAACAGTAAAGTATTTCCACGTATATATTCAGTTTTAAAATCACTCAGACTTGTACATTTAAGTCATAAATTTATTTATCTTCATTTTTTCTTTTTTTTTTTTTTTTTACAGTGAGGACTAGATCCCACTGAGGTATAGAGTTACATTAAAAGAGAGCTAATTTATAAAAGGATTGAAAGTTAACATCTAACCCTAAACTTGAACAAGTTAAGATTGTAGTGATCGGGGAATATCCTCTTGGGAGTCGGTTGCGAAGAGCAGGCGTTAGCAGGAATGAGGTGAAAAAAATCCTCATGAGAGTCGGTTCCGCAGAGCAAGAGTTCGCAGGGAGAAAGAAAGGGGAACATCCTCTTGGGAGTTAGTTCTACAAAGCAGAGTTTTGCATGAAGAAGGAGAAGGGAAAATCGTCATGGGAGTCGGTTCCACGGAGCAGGTGTTTACAAAAGGAATGAGAAGAGAAACATCCTCTTGGCAGTCGGATCCACAGAGCAGGGGTTTGCAGGAGGAGAGAGAAGGGAAAAATCCTCTTGGGTGCTGGTACCACAAATCAGGGGTTCGCATGAAGAAAGACATGGGAAAAATTCTTTCAGGAGCCAGTTCCACAAAACAGGGGTTTGCATGAAGAAAGACATTAGAAAAATTATTTCGGGAGTCGGTTCCACAAATCAGGGATTCGCAAGAGGAAAGAGAAAAGAAAAATCCTCTTAGGAGTCTGTTCCACAAAGTAGGCGTTCGAAGGAGCAAAGAGAAAGGGAAAATCATCTTGGGAATCGGTTCCACAAATCAGGGGTTCGCAGAAAGAAAGAGAAGGAAAAATTCTTTCAGGAGTCGGTCCCACAAAGCAGGAGTTTGAAGAAGGAAAAAGAAAGAAAACATCCTTCTAGAAGTCTGTTCCACAGAACAGGGTTTAGCAAGAAAAAAGAGAAGGGAAACTCCTCTTGGGTGTCGGTTCCACAGAGCAGGGGTTTGCAGGAGGAAAGAGAAGAAAAAATTCCTCTTGGGAGCCGGTTCCACAAATCAGGGGTTCGCAGAAAAAAGAGAAGGAAAAATCCTTTTGTGAGTTTGCTTCACATAGCAGGGGTTCCCAGGAAGAAAGAGAAGAGAAAAATCCTCTTGGGTGTCGGTCACACAAATCGGAAGTTTGCAGGAGAAAGAGAAGATTCGCAGGAAGAAAAATAATGGAAAAATTATTTTGGGTGTCAGTTTCACAAATCAAGAGTTCGCAGAAGAAAGGAGAAGTGTAAAATTATCTTGGGTATGGGTTCCACAAATCAAGGGCTCGCAGAAGTAAAGAGACGAGTAAAATCCTCTTAGGAGTCGGTTGCACAGAGCATGGGTACGAAGGAGGAAAGAGAATAGAAAAATCCTCTTAGGTGTCGTTTCTATGGAGCAGGTGTATGGAGGAGGAAAAAGAAGAGAAAAATCGTTTTGGTGTCGGTTCCTCGGAACAGGGGATAGGGCGTCACACTAACCGTGCCAAAGAAAGAGAGAAGTGAGGAAGAGAAAAAGAGAAAGTGGGAAGGTAAAGAAAATTGGTGGAGAGAAAGAGAAATTGGGGAAAGAAAGAGAGAAATTGAGAGAGAAAGAGAAATGGGGAGAGAAAAAAGGAAGAAATGGTGGTGAAAAAGAGAGAATTGGGGGAAGTGAGCAATGGGGTGAGAACGGAGAAGACATAGAGAGAAAAAAGGACAGAAAGCGAGAAAGGGGAGAGAAAAAGTGGGTGGTAGGAAGAAAGAGAAAAAGAGAAAATTTAGTGAGAGAAGTGAAGGAAAAATATCACATATGCTACTTAACTGATTGATAAAGATAAAATAAACATAAAAGCACAGTTTGGTGAGCAACCAGTCTATAGAAAGAGGCATGATCGCCCAAGCATGCATCACCTATGGCACTTAAGTGACTGATATCGATAAAATGACTGAATATTGGGACAGATTAGCTTCTATAGCCTTGGTTGTCAACCAGTCTACGACAGAAAGAAAGGGCAACCTAATAGGGGAAGTATTTTCTGCATAGTCATTCATTGATCAATAGAGACATGACTGGCCAAGCGTGTATCACTGACTCAGTTGGATAAAAGAATTTAATAGCAGGACAGATTGGCTTTTAGAGCCTTGGTTGTCAACCAGTCTACCCCAGAAAGAAATGGCAAACTACCTGGTGGAATATTTTCTGTATAGTCATTCATTGATCAAAAGAGACATGATCGGCCAAGCGTGTATCACTGACTGACACATATGATAGAAGAATTTAATGACAGGATAGATTGATTTTAGAGCCTTGGTTGTCAACCAGTCTACCCCAGAAAGATATGGCAAACTACCTGGTGGAATATTTTCTGTATAGTCATTCATTGATCAAAAGAGACATGATCGGCCAAGCGTGTATCCCTGACTGACTCATATGAAATAAGAATTTAATGACAGGACAGATTGGCTTTTAGAGCCTTGGTTGTCAACCAGTCTACCCCAGAAAAAGATGGCAAACTACCTGGTGGAATATTTTCTGTATAGTCATTCATTGATCAAAAGAGACATGATCGGCCAAACGTGTATCACTGACTGACTCATATGATAGAAGAATTTAATGACAGGATAGATTGGCTTTTAGAGCCTTGGTTGTCAACCAGTCTACCCCCGAAAGAAATGTCAAACTACCTGAGGGAATATATTGTCATTCATTGATCGAAAGAGACATGCTCGGCCAACTGTCTATCCTTGATTGACATCTATGGAAAAATATTTAATAATTTACTTGACAATTTGTTTCTATAGCCTTGGATGTCAATCAGTCTTCTCCAGAAAGAAATTGCAACCTACTGCGGAAAACTTTTCTGCCTGGCCAGTCATGGATTGAAGGAGACATGATCGCCCAAGTGTGTATTACGTATGGCAGTGAACTAACTTTTAGACAAGTTGTACACTTTTTTGCATTTTTTTTCTTTACGTTTTTCTTTTTTTATTCAATATCCACGCGTTTTTTGAAGGCCATGCTGACCTGTTTTCAAAGCGCTCATCCTTTTGTCTACAAAAGCACACCTGTAACCTGGCGAAGATTATTAGTGGGCCTATCTGAACGCACCTAGCAACGCTACGAAGTATTGACCTGGTCAGAATGACAATGTTTAATTATGAAAAGAACGATGAATAATGGTTAGGGAGTGTAAGGTATCGAACCAAACGTCTACTGGATTTAATTATAGAGCTGCTTTTGTAAAAACTGAGTCGTTTTCTTCTCGCCCACTGCATCGTAACCAGATACACACTCTTTATACAAGCCTCAATAATATGGGCATAATAACATGCGCGCCTCGACAAATAGTCGTCGAACTGACATTACGTAGAACGACTTTGCCTATGTCATCAATTAATTTTGTGGGATCAGTTTATTACTTCAAAACAAGAGAAAAGTGGGCCCCCAATTTAGGAACAGTAGAATCTTATATTAATATGAGTTATTCTAGTCACTTTCTGTTCAGGTTTTGTTTTCTTTGCTTTAATTTTTTTCTTTCTAGCTTTCTCACTTTTTTATTTCTCTCTTTTACTCAATGAAATAAACCAGCGTCTAGGATATGTCTCTTCCGTCTTTACTCACGATCAAAATTGAACAGTGCATTTTTTTAATCACTTCACTCCAAGCAAGGCAGTTTTACTGCCTTTGGTGCGCAGGGGCTTACATAGCAGGAAAGAAAGAGGGACAGGTTATCGTGGGTGCCAGGAAGTGAGTAAGAGAAGGATGATAATACTGGTGTTGGTTGGTTGGTTGGTTGTTTTGTTTTTATGACATACTAGCAGTATAGCCCGGCGTTGCTCAGGTGTAATAAAAGATTTAAAACTAATCCATGGTCCTGGAGCTCAGACTCAGTCTAAAGAATACTTGTGAAGTTTAGTGAGAATCGGATAAAAATTGTGGATTTGTATAAAGGAGATACAGACAGATAAACAGACACACACACAAACATCTTGCTTTATATATATATATATATATATATATATATATATATATATATATATATATTATCAATTTTCTGCACTATTGTAAGAACTGCAACCTTGAAACTTCTTAATATCGTTTCTATGGGTTTATCAAATTTGATTAAAATCGGACCACTCCTTCTATAACCCGATTTTTTCGATTATCGATTTTCGATATTTATCGGGGGTACCTTGACACAAAACCTAGAAGGGGTGGTCCGATTTTGATCAAATTTGATACACACATAGACAATGACATAAGAAACGATATTCAGAAGTTTCAAGGTTGTAGTTCTTACAATAGTGCAGAAAATCGATAATAAATATATATATATACAACATGATGTGTGTGTGTGTGTGTGTGTGTGTGTGTGTGTGTGTGTGTGTTTATCTGCCTGTACGTCTGTATTTTTTCAGCTCTTTTATTTTAGTTTTTGCTTCGGGTTTGGCTCTAAATAGGTATAATTGTACTTCTTAGTCTCAGCCATGATACCATTTACTCAGAGGACTTACTTAGCCTTCAAAATTCAGTTTAAGACGAAAAAACGTATTTGATACCGATACCAGGAAATTAAAATTTGACTTACATCCATTAATTTTTCTTTCAGTCTACGGTTTCGCTGTAACTGGAAACAACTATTGCCTTTTAGTCTTTCGTGCCAACATCCAACGAGTCTGAGCTCCAGGACCATGGATTAGTTTTAAGGCTTTTATTACACCCGAGAAACGCCGGGCTATACTGCTAGTGTTCAAATATTCAAGACAGTAGTTAAGACCGTATATCTGACAATTTGTTCTCTGATGAATCCTACAATTACATCATCATCATCTCACCCTTTATACACCCAGTGATTTTTAGGGCAGTAACTTTTTGTTACTATTTTCGTAAGAAACTGTTTTTTTTATGGGGCATCGTTCGTTAGCCCTGCGCTCAACGCCCAAACCTGGAGGACCGTTTGACCATTCTTAGTTCTTACTAGTATTCCCAAACGGTCACCCATCTAAGTACTGACAAGACTCGATGTTACTCAACTCCGGTAATCGGACGAGAACCGGTGTATTCAACACGATATAGCCGTAAACTAGAATTACATATATACGATTAAATTATCTTTATCACACAAACGCGGGTGTCTCTCAAGACTCTATTCTGGGTCCTACGCTTTTCCTTATCTATATTAACGAACTCCCCGATGTAATAAGATCCCAAGTCGGCATATACTCTGACGACACTACGGTTTACTCTCGTCTCAATCAAAAATCTGCCGAGGCTGACAAAGCAAACCTCGCTGCCGAGTTTGAAAAGGACCTCCAATTCGTGGTGGACTGGGTAAGAAATGACTCGTAAATTTTAATGCTTTCAAAATGATTCGCCCATTTCCTCCCGCCCATTAACATGAATCAGGTTTCTCTCCCTGAAAGTAAAACACTGCGCCTCCTCGGATTAACTCTGACATCAGACCTTAAGTGGAATAACTATATAGAATCCATAGCTAAATCCGCATCTCAGAAAGTCGGTTCTGTGTGTAGGGCCAGGAAGATTTTCCCGTCTAAAACAATCCTGCACATATACAAATATAGCATCCGCCTGTGCATTGAATATTGCTACCATATCTGTTCGGGTGCTCCTGCTATCCACCTAGGGGTCCTTGACCAAATCCAACGGAGAATTGGTAGCTAGAATACAGTCGCTTTCTCACCGACGCAGTGTGGCTTCCCTGTGTCTCTTCTATAAATACTTTCACGGCTTCTGCTCCGATGAACATAGCTCACTGATGCCCCTATATATGAATTTACTCGAGCTACAAGATTAGCAACTAGGTCCCACCCTTTTACTGTGAAACCGATAATTTGTAAACGCAAATTCTACTCCATCAGCTTCTTTTCTCGCACTTCCCGCCTGTGGAATCCCCTTCCACAGCCCAATTTACCACCAGCAACCAATGTATGACTAGCTGACCATATATAGAAATTAAACAAATAAATGGAAAAGACCCGGATATAACATGGAATATAATATTAAGTTGTCCCAAAAGTTCGTAAACACTTGCAAAAAATTGAAATTTTATGGAATTTTGCATTTATATTGTTATAATGATCTTCATCTTTGTATTCCAGATGGCAATTGATAAAATTGAGCTGCTAGATTTGATTCGTTACTGCTAGAAGCTAGGTCTTTCAACCAGAAAAGCTGCAGAGGAGATTTGTGCTGCCGAAGGTGAAGGAACAATTGCATATGCGGCGATCTCAAAGTGGTATAAGCGTTTTCATTCTGGCGACATGAGTCTTGAAAATAAGCCTCGTTCGGGACGGCCGTTAAAGTTGGATGATGGAGACTTGCAAACCGGATTGGACATTGCGCCTTCATCGAGCACTCGAGAATTGGCTGATGAGCTTGGAGTTGCTAAATCGACAATTCACCGACATTTGAAGCAACTTGATTTTGTTCACAAAAAACCCGAGCCAAGATCCGCATGAACTCAACGAAGCACAAGCCAACAGACGAGTTGAAATTTGCCGTCAATTGCTCAGCAATCCATTGAACGAGCGTTTTTGAAAGCACATTGTGACATCCGACGAGAAATGGGTTTATCAGGTCCAGCACAATCGAGACAAGCGATGGGTTCAGAAAGGGCAAGAGATACTGTTGGTTCCAAAACAATATCGATTCGGCAAGAAAGTCATGTTGTGCGTTTGGTGGAACTTTGAAGGAATCGTGCATTTTGAGTTGGTTCCGAATGGTCGTGCTATCAGTGCCGAACTTTACTGTCAGCAATTTGAGCGGTTCTATGAAAAGTTGAACTAAAGTTACCCGGGTCTGATCAACCGAAAGCGCGCTTTGATGCAGCAGGACAATGCCAAGCCACACACCGCTAGGGAGACCAAAGACAAGTTTGAAGAGCTGGACGGCTCTGCCACATCCAGCCTACAATCCTGACTGCTTCTTCAGATTACGGCCTTTTCCGCTCAATGCAACACTTTCTGAAGAGCTGCCGATTTGACTCGTTTGAGGAAGTCGAGGAAGCGTGTCAAGAATTCTTTGATTTGAAGCCGGCTGAATGGTACTTTGACCAGATCCGAAAGCTTGCATATCGATGGTAGAGTCTTGCAAAATGATGGTCTTTATTTTGAGCAATAATTTTTGTTGTTTTTGCGAGTAAAATTTCAATTTTTGCAAGTGTTTTCTGGTAACCTTAGATTACTTGGCGAGTAAAATTTCAATTTTTCGTAAGTGTTTACGAACTTTTGGGACAACCTAATAAGTGAAGTTTTATCAGTTAAAAAAAAAGCAACAATTCAAATAAAGGTTTAAAAAGTTAGACGGTGTGGAAAATGATCAAGATTCTACAGACAGAAGATCCTTCAAACAGATGTGAAAATTTTTTACAGAGAAATAGACAAACAAAATATTGAAGTGACACCCTGCTCACGGCTCTAAATAACGTAATTGTTGTGGGATCTCCCACTTTTGTATATTATAATAGACTCGACTGAGTGTATATATAATTCTGCCATAGAGAAAACAATGGACGATTTGGAATCTCAGTTGTAGTTGCAGTTTAAACTGGAGAGTAATCGTAGAGATCCATTACAGTTATCGAAGAGTTCCGACAGATACCGAAGTTAACCAGAGACCAAACTAGCTCTGAGCTCCACTCAGCTAGAACAAGTTACCCGGACATACTATTTCACTTCAGGATTTGTATATATTTATGTCTACTAATAGTATTCCTGAATTGACTAACCCGCGTTCCAGTTTGTATATTACGTTAAATACAACCTACTTAATATCTCCATTTTCCAAATGTTTACAGACCTTTGGGACAGCCCAATAGAATGAAAAAGAAAGAGAAAAAAGTATGACACAGATAGAAACTGAATAAGAATGAGTTATGGCCTGTCAGGGCCCGCAAGAAATACGCGGAAACAAGAAGGTAGGTGTCGTGGACCCGGTTAAGAGTCCCGCAAGAAATAATACAACAACAACCAAAATAGGAAATTACAATATATATATATATATATATTAAACACAGCAAAATACAAATACTTAGAACGATAAATACGGGTTAAATAGTAATACATTAATTCGGGACTTGCAATGCTCGTACAGTAGCAGTCTTGGCTATCTCTGCCTATCGCTCTTAAGCTATCTGCTGATCCTCCTTATCTGCATTATACTGATCTCCCCCCACCTCTTGTGATGAGGTGTATAAGTAGTCGGGAGAGTTCAATCCGTTGAAATAGGTGATGCCACCATGACAGTAGTGCAACCAGTGTATTAGTGTTGGGACGCCCGCGCCTATTCGGCTATAATGGACTATTCCATTACTATGAAAAGTAATGGTGGCATCTACGTAGGGGAGTGTGCCGAGCAGCCGATCGACAAGTCAGTCGTAGACTTCCGGTGATGACCCGGAAGTACCCATTGCTCATACTACGTCTTACGACGGTTGAGACGATTAACCTCTATTCTTGTATTGGATACTAATAACCTTTGTAAATACTATTTTCACGGAATACAACAATTAACCTATTCCTGTTGTTGAGTTATTTATTCTTACACAGGACATAACAATTAGAATAACAGAACACAAAATACAAAGTAAGAATGGCAGTGGTCAGCAAATAGAACTATGTCCGAAATGTATAATTACGCTGCGTCTCGACTGTCTCATGACTGCGTCTCGACTGTCTCTAAACTGCCTCACGACTGTGTCTCGACTGTGCCTAGACTGCAGACTGCAGGTTAGTATTATATGAAGAAGGCAAAGTCCATTCCACTTTAAATAGAGTACCATAACAGAATGAAAGACAGAATGAAAGAAAGAATGAAAGAAAATTGAAGAAATAATAGAATAAGAATAATCATACAATTGGGTAAGAACAAAAGAAGAATGAAAGATGAAAAGACAGAAAGAAAGAAAAGACAGAAAGAAAGAAAAGACAGAAAGAAAGAAAGAAAAGACAGAAAGAAAGAAAAGACAGAAAGAAAGAAAAGACAGAAAGGTAAGATTGATATAGACTGATAGGAACTGAAGGAGAAAGAAAGAAAGAAAGAAAGAATTGAATAAGAAGTTTGAAAAAGACAAGAACTAAATGAGAAAGAAAGAGGAAAAAGAATGAAACACTTTCAAGCGAAATAAGAAAACAAGGAGAAAGGCATAGAATGAGAAGAATTATAAAGAAAGTTAGGAACTGAAAAAGAAAGAAAGAAAGAAAGAAAGAAAGAAAGAAACTGGCGAAATCTTCGTCGCCAAGTTTATTGTGGCCTGTTTGGGCCAGAAAGAAAGACACGGAAAACAAGAAGCTCGTTTCAAACAATGTTATTAGAATAACAGAACATATATACAAAGTAAAGTGATAATAGTCTGCAGATAAAAGTGTAAGTATGAACGGTAAAGTTACACTGCGTCTCGACTGTCTCACTAGCTGCCTCACAGCTGAGTCGCCGGAAGTCACTCAAGTTAGTCTATATGGAGCAGGAAGAGTCCATTACATAGTAGAATGGGGTACTGTTGTGGGGCATTACCCACATGAGATAATGGACTCGTCAGAGGACTATATGTAGCCGAGGGTTATTAACGCTCAGTGTGTTGAGGAGACTCTGCGCCTCTGCAACTATGACACTGTCAGCACTCTGCCTTCGGGTAGAGGGCGCTCTCTGCTTCCGAGCAGAGAGCAATAACCCAGTCGTGGTTCCGCCGAAGGGTAGAAGCAAGACTGGGCAAAAATAGACAGACATTTTTTTGGCCGGGCCATATAGCCCGGAAATCCCAGTCATAACTGACCATGTGCCCTTACTGGGAGGGACAGCTAAATATAGTTGCTGAGACTCTGTGGAGACCCTAGTAACGTTCACTGGCTGACTTACAGTTCTTCGCTCCTTGATATAATAGTAGACTGAGCTTTTCGACATAACATACACGCAGATGGTTTGTCGAGGCTGGTCCCAAAAAACAATAGTTGCTTCCAGTTAAAGCAAAAACGTAGACTGAAAGATTTCCTGGTATC
Source organism: Ascarosepion bandense (assembly GCA_037127315.1). Taxonomy (NCBI): domain Eukaryota; kingdom Metazoa; phylum Mollusca; class Cephalopoda; order Sepiida; family Sepiidae; genus Ascarosepion; species Ascarosepion bandense. The sequence continues at coordinate 427,354 of JBBBDQ010001115.1, forward strand.
GATATTAAGTAAGTTTTTTTCGTCGTAAACTGAATTTCGAAGGCTAAATAAATCCTCTGATAACATGGCTGAGACTAAGAACTACAATTATACCTATTTAAATCCAAACCCGAAGCAAAAACTAAAATAAAAGGGCTGAAAAAAATACAGATATACAAGCTGATAAACAGACACACACACACAAACATCTTGCCTTTTATATATATGTATTATCGATTTTCTGCACTATTGTACGAACTGCAACCTTGAAATTTCTGAATATCATTTCTTATGTCTTTGGCTATGAGTGTATCAAATTTGATTAAAATCGGACCACTCCTTCTATAACCCGACTTTTTCGATTATCGATTTTCGATATTTATCGGGGGTATCTCGACACAAAACCTAACTAAGAACACTCGCAGACGCTTATAGTACGACTGTGTAAATTTTCAAGAAAATCGGTTCAGCTGTTTCCGAGTCTATAGGTAATGGACACACACACACACACATACAGACACACAGAGACAAAGTTTCATTTATAAATAAGTTTAGATGGTCCTAATTTAGGTCCACATCAGGTACCGTAACAGAAAGAAAAAAACAAAGAAAGAAACAAAGAAAGAAAGAAAGAAACAAACAAACAAACAAACAAAATAAAAACGTTTGCAAGATAGAAATGGAACGAAAATGAAAAAGGAAAAACAATGATACAGAGAGACACTGAATAAGAAAGAAAGAAAGAAAGAAAGAAAGAAAGTGGGAGAATAATGATGCGGAACCATTGGAACAGAATAAGAAGGAAAAATCGACAGACAGAAAGAAAAAATCAGAAAGAGAAAAATGTTAGTGATAGATCGGGAGTGAATGAGGAAAAATGAATGAAAAAAAGAAAGAAAGTGAATAAAAAGACTGAAAGAAATAGGAAAAAGAATGAGACACGAAGAAACTCAATAGGAACGAAAGAGTGAGAGGCAAAGAATGAGAAAAATATAGATAGAAAGCTAGAAACAACGAGAAGGAAAGAAAAAAAATAGAATAAAAATTTGAAACAGATAGTAACAGATGAAGAAAGGAACGAAAAAAGAATGAGGCGGACCGGAAGTAAAGAAAGAAAGAAAGAAAGAAAGAAAGAAAGAAAAAGAATCATTGTGGTTTGCTTGATTGACTCGTTGAATATTTTTTCATTTGACGTTAGGAAGACCAAACCTATAGAATTAAGTTCCTCTCTGCGACAACCTCCATTTTCCAAGTAGGGCTCCGCATTTTTCTTTTTAATTTGATCCAACTAACCACCCTGCCGCCATGTTCTCCTCCATTCCGCCTACTCGTTTACCGTTGCCATTGGTGACAGGAGATTGGCTTAAAAAAACAATTTTTTTTTCTTTACGATCTGCTGATGAACTTTACTCCATTTTTCATCAACAGCCGAGGAACCTATATAGATACTGACATGTATACATAATTTTCTACGTAACATAGTATGTTTCAATATATATAGACACACACACACACACACACATATATATATATATATATATAAACACACACTCAAAAAAAATATATATAGAGAGAGAGAGAAAGAGAGAGACAGAAAATAATAAATATATTTATGTGCATATATATATATGTTCATTATTTTATACATATATAAATATATATTTATTTGAGTGTATGTTTATACACACACACACACATATATATATGTGTGTGTGTGTGTGTGTGTGAGTGTGTGTGTGTGTGCTTATTTATTTATATATATATATTAATTATTTTATATAGATATAAATTTATCTTTAAACACGTTTCGAAAAACCCACCGAGTATAAACGCGGAGGGGAAAAAAATGGAAACAAAAAAAGAAACGAACTATGCACTGGAACATTAGTCAAAGTACTAGTCGAAAGAAAAAAAAAACCTCGAGACGAGGAACCTAACACGTAAAGTGTTAAATACAATACTTGCCCTGATGACCCATTAGGTGAAACATAGGTAGGTCCGTTGGCTCTGGGTTAGCTACTTATATATATATATATATATACATGGATGTGTGTTGTGATACAGCCGAAGCCGAGTTCCAGTTGAATTCATTGCATTCACTTACACACAAATACCCTTAGGAAATGGGACAAATAATAAGACAGATTGGGTTCTATAACCTTGGCTGGCAACCAGTCTACCGCAGAAAGTAATGGCAACCTACTGTGGAATACTTTTCTGCCCAGTCAGTTATGCCTCTTTCAAGACATGATCGCCCAAGCGTGTATCACGTATGCCACTTAACTGATAATGTATTTCATTCTAATGTTTGAGTATTCATTGCCAAGTGAATCACAGTAAATCAAAGTAGAATGGTTCTTTCGTTAATACTGTGCAATATCATGGGCATAAAATTAATTTATAAATTTTTAATGATTACCTATATTGCAGTTTCATCAATGAAAAAATGGAGAAAATTTCGGATGATTCTGACGAGTTCATCTTTGCTTCCTTGCCTTGTAAATTTTTGCAAAGTCATAAACACACAAAAAAAAAATTCTATTTTCGTACTAAAATTAGTATGAAATCACATAATTTCTTTTAAAAAATAACTGGGGAGGCCTAATAATTATATATATATATATATATTACCAGGCATATATATATATATATATATATATATATATATATATATATATATATATATATTACCGGCCATATATATATATATGACTGTGTGTTTGACACAGATAGATAGATAGATAGATAGATAGATAGATAGATAGATAGATAGATAGATATTCAGTATAGAGCTTCATTATAGGGTTTTCAAGTGTGAAACTGAGAGTCACCATGCTGTGTTGCTACAGTTGTCTACAATGTTTTCATCTACAAACTAATATAGCAAAGTTGACGCAACACACACACACACATACACAGACACGCAGACACACACACACACACACACACACACACACACACATATATATATATATATATATATATATATATATATATATAATAAGTGGGTGCGTGCATGTGTGAAACTACATATATACACAGGGTATGATAGGTTAAATAACTAATAAGAGACGTTTATCAATTTAATATATTTCGCTTTTTATTACAGCTTTATCAAATCCGATAATAAATTCAAATAATAATGAATTAATTAATGAGAAATGAATGTTTGTAGAAATCTATACTTCATGTCTATGTGCGCTGATATTGGATGCGCTTTGATGTTGACGAGGCAGTTTTTCTTTATGGCGTAGATATTCATCGTTGCGATGAGAATAATCTCAATAAAATGGAATTGATTCTTAAAGCTTGCTCTTGCACTGAACAGATCCTCTTTTTGTTTTCCTGCTTCAAGAACCAGTTCTTAAGCCAGCTCCAAGATTCCAAATCTGGCCCCGCTTGAGGTTTCTATGCAAATGATTATGTACTAGCATCATAGCCCGGCGTTGCCCGTACAACTCAGAACATTTTTTAAAATTAGATGATTAATGCAGCATGTTGCGGTTTCCGAGCGCTTGTAGTCGCCACCTCACTTTAAAACTGAGTTAAATGAAAATAATTAAATAAAAAAATTGTTGTTTCAAAATTGTCAAAAAATTCCATTAAAAAATCTATTTTCTTTTGTTTTGCGTAAACGTGAGTTGATGTTTTGTGTGACATTGTAAACAACATTACGTTTGTTTTTGTTTCAAAATTACGGGGAAAATATTTACATTTTTTGTTGACTGATTGAATTTCAGAAATTTTCGAAGAATATTTAAAAATGTAGACATTTAATTTTAGAGGAAAAGTGACATTAATGCCACACAGTTGATTTACTGCATGAAATATTTAGCGTAAAATAATGTTTTATTTTTTTTCCTGATGTATGAAATATTAAATCTGAAAAATAAATAAATAAAATAGTAAAATTAATCACTGGCACTTTTTTTTACATATTTTGTTTTTGTTTGAAAAAACACTCTTTTTTTTTGTTTCAAAATTACAGGGAAAAATATTCCCATTTTTTGTTGACCAAATGAATTTTTAAAACGTTGGAATAGAAATTAAATATAAAGGCTCATTTTTTTTTAAATTTTAGTTGCGTTTGACACGTGTGATTTGATTTCTGTGACGTAAACTAGCAACCATCTTAGATCTTAGATGTTTTACGGAGCAAATGTAAACAATCGGCCCCATTGATCGAAAAAGTGCGAAATGGAAAATTGCTGAACTTAAACTCAAAAAGTATATGTCGACCTGGCTTCCCTGTTGATATGTGTTTCTAGAAAGTTTGAATGGCGTAGCTTAAAAAATGTAGGCGTGCATAGGGAACAGACACACACAGACTCACAGATTGCCCTATATATATATACATAGATTATTATTATTATTATTATGTCATGTTTCATCATATTTCCATTTCTGCTATGGTCGCACTACCAACCAAGTCTGCGGGAAGAACTAAGGCAGGTTGTGGCGTGTTGTTATGGCTCCATTTCATGTTTTTTTACTATCTTCCCTATCATCCCTAAAGTTTTCCTTAGTAAGACAATTTTTTGTATATCTCTTAAGCTGTGGTTTCCAGGGATTTTTTCAATGTGTTGTTTTGTTCCATTTTTTATCATTCCAAGTGCACCTACTATCACTGGCACAACTCTTGTTTTCAATTTCCGCATTTTTCCTATTTCAATTTCCAGGTTTTTATATTTTGACAGTTTTTCAAATTCCTTGGTTGCTATGTTATAATCCGCTGGACAAGCCATATCAATTAATAGACAAGTTTTCTCCTTCTGGTTTTTAACAATAATGTCTGGCCTATTTGCTTCAATTTGTCTGTCTGTGTAGATGGTGTAATCCCATAGAATGGTGACATCTATTTCTGTAACCGGTGCTGGGTGATGTTCATACCAGTGTTTGTTTACAGATTTTCCATAGTGTTTGCACATTGTCCAATGTAAATATTGCCCCACTCTATCGTGGCGATTTTAATATGCATTTGGGGCAAGTACAGAACAGCCTGAGATTAGATGGTCGATTGTTTCTTGGTGTTTATCCAAAACCTGCATTTTGGATCCATGTTATTATGTATAATATTTGCCTGAAAGTTCCAAGTGAAAAGACATTGGTTTTGCGCTGCAAGAATAAAGCCTTCAGTCTCAGACTTTAATCCAGATACACGTAATCATAGATGAGTATGAACTTTATCAACATTGGATTTATTGGTACGTTTTGGATATTGGCCGTGCAGAGGTTTGTCTTGCCAGCGTTGTTTCATCTGTTCAAGAGCTTTATCTTTGGCTTTCATTTTCATATTTTTGCCGCAATAGTTGGTTTTTGGCTTCTGTTTTTCTTTTCTACAGAATCTACTAAATGTAAATCTTGTTTGTATTTACTGCCGTCTTTTATTATTGATTATTTTTTCTTTCTTTCTTCATGTTGCCGTACTAATTGTATCATCCAATCCTTTGTTGTTTCTATGTATGTTAGTAAACCAACAGTTGTTGTCTTGTATGACAATTTTAGCTGAATAAGACCTCTTCCAACTTCTTTACGGGGTATGTATAGACGGTCTACATTAGCCTTTGGATGATGCATCTCATGCTTAGAAAGAAGCTTTCTTGTTTTAGAATCCATCCGCTTGATGTCGTTTAGAATCCAGTTTAAGATGTTGAAACTATATTAGACAACTGGGAATGCAATTGGATGGCCATTATTCTGTTATGAGAATTCAATTCAGTTTTCAATATCATTCGTAGCCTTCTATAGTACTCTTTACGCACTATTTCTTTCATTTTTTATGATGAATGTTTTCACTCTTATTTTCACCTAAGTATTTATAAGCTTCTTCTGGTTTCAATTCTTTTATTGTTACAGCAGGGTCTAAGCTAATTGAAGATGTTTCTTGTATTGATCCACGTAAAACTGTAGCTTTAGCACATTTATTCAAGTTGAATTTCATTCCAATGTCATCGCTGAAGCATTTTACAGTTTGCAGAAGACCTTCCAGTTCGTTATCATTCTTAGCATATAACTTTAAGTCATCCATGTAAAATAGATGGCTTATTTTCTTTTGGCCTATTTTATAACCACATTCTGTCTTATTAAGTTGACTGGTTAGTGCTATTAATGATATGCAGAATAGTAAGGGAGACAAAGAATCACCTTGAAATATACCTCTTTTGATGTTTATTTCATCAGACTTATAGGTTCCATTAATATGATTGCGGTAAAGGGTTGTTTTCCATGTAGACATGCACTGTTTGATGAAATTGATGATGATGGGTGATATCTTGTATATATTTAAAGTCTTTAAAATCCATGAATATGGCACACTATCGAATGCCTTACGATAATCTATCCAGGCGGTACTAAGATTTTTCTTTGTACTGTAGCAGTTTTCCAGTTGTTGTTAAGCAATAAATCTTTACATCCGTAACAGCCACGTTTGCACCCTTTTTGTTCAAGCAGTAACCTGTCATTTCTTTCTAAGAATAAATATGTTTGTTTTGTTAAAATAGATGTTAATAGTTTATATGTTTTCAGAAGGCATGTAAGTGGTCTGTAGTTTTTCGGGTTGTTTGTGTCACTATTCTTGGATAGAAGAAATGTAATTCCTCTGGTCATCCATGCAGAAATTTTAGTGGGATGGTCAACCATATCTTGAAGTTCTTTGGCTAGTTTTTATGTGCAGTATTTAAATAATATAGCCAAAAGTTATTAATTTTATCTATACCTGGAAATTTCCAATTGTGTGCTTTTTTTTAGTGCAAATTTAACATTCTCTTCTGTAATTCCAGCCCATGTCTGTTCTGGTTTATTTTTTATTCGTTCTATCTTTTGTGCAATCCAGTCTACTTCTTTGTTATGTTCTTTAGGTCAAGCCCATATTTGTTCCCAGAACTGTGTAATTTCTTCCATTTTTTTTGAGGGGGGACTATCACTGCAATTCTTTTTTTACCTATTTCCCTGTAAAATTTCTGTGCATCGGTTTGAAAAATCTTGTTTTGTCTGGAGAATTTTTATCTTTTCTCATTCTTTGAGCCTTCGGTTGTATTGTTTGCTTTATTTTTTCCTTAGTTGATAGGACTTCATTTTCATTTCTAATGTTGTATTTTCTTTCGACTCTTCTGCCTTTTCTAGTTCTTACATTTATTTCTCTTGTCCGTTCATTGAGTACTGATAGTTCACTTCTAAGTTGTTTGATTCTTTTTCTATTTTTCTTTTCCAAGGTGGATCTTCATGTCTGCGGGACTGCCTTGTTTTTAATTTGATGTTCAATTTTTTTTGTTGCTGCTATTGCTGATGCATATATTGCTTCATTGAGATTTGTATGAGTGTCTTCTTCATCCAAAATTAATTTGAGTGCTGCATTATAGAGCTTAATAGTTCGGAGGTTATGCTTTGTTGGTTGTAATTTTGGGAGCTGTTCTCGTTCCTCCATTGCAATATTTTGTATTTGACTTATATGGTTCTTGATTTCTTCATTGTCTTCTTGTAGACTGTTCTTATTTTCCATAAAATAATTCTGTTCAATGTGTTCTGAACTCGTTTTATTTTCGTCTTGTAACTGACTCAGATCACACCTTTTCAGCACTTTGAAACTTACAGCATTATCTTCCCAGTGATTTGTGTGTATCACGGTTTCTACATTATGACCTGTGGCTTGTGTGATGTTACTACTTTTTATTTCTGATTCCGGTTCCTTTTCATATTTTGCTGATTCGTCTATTCTGGTTACAATTCTTTTAATCTCAATAATTTCAGTCTCTGTCAATCGGTTATTACGAATGATGTATTATTATTATTATTATTATTATTATTATTATTATTATTATTATTATTATTATTATTATGTCATTTTTCATCATATTTCGATTTCTGCTTTGGTCTCACTACCAACCAAGTCTGCGGGGAGACCTAAGGCAGGTAGTGGCGTGTTGTTATGGCTCCATTTCATGTTTTTCTATCTTCCCTATCATCCCCAGCATTACATAGATAAAGTTTTCCTTAGTGTGTGGGCTGTACTTAATAAGACAATTTTTTGTATATCTCTTAAGCTGGGGTTTCCAGGGATTCTCTCAATGTGTTGTTTTGTTCCATTTTTTATCATTCCAAGTGCACCTACTATCACTGGTACAACTCTTGTTTTCAATTTCCACATTTTTTCTATTTCAATTTCCAGGTCTTTATATTTTGACAGTTTTTCAAATTCAATTTCCAGGTCTTTATATTTTGACAGTTTTTCAAATTTATTATTATTATTATTATTATTATTATTATTATTATTATTATTATTATTTACTTGAATTTCTATTATATACACATTTTCTACCGGGTCCTAATCAGAGACCTAAAATCAGAAATGCTTTCATATTTTCTACTGATCATTTTTGCATTACACACATTTTACATACTGGGTGGCCATAAAGTCCGTGTGCACTTTAATAATTTTATAACTTTATTTGTATTTGTGATAGAAATAATCTGTAAAAAATGAGCTTGAACAATTAAACTTAAAGATGATACAGTGTTTCAACGAATTGTATTAGAATATAATAATAATAAAATAGATTTTATAGAAACAGAATAAAATGAATTTTAAAAAATTGTTTAATAAATAAATGGATGTTTAAAATGATATTTATTAATTAATAGTTTTGAGAAATTAGAAAAATATGCATTCTGAATCTAAATAAAACAGTATATTTACTCAAAGGTCCCTTTGAGTTAGACCAAAAGTATCAAATATTTTCTTTCTTTCTTTTGTCACAATAATGGATACATCAACGGAAATAGGGCCTAAACAGGGGTTTTAAAAATTAGGTTGACACTTTGGCCATTAAGATTGAAAGAAAAAATCATGTATTCCCCCAAAATATAAACTTTTTTTCAAATTTAAAGTGAATCTCTATTCAGAGTAGTTAAATTGAACACACACATAAATATTTATGTCTTCCCATATCTATAAATAACAAACTTATTGTTTCTTATATTTAAATGAACATCATTTTCACAACAATGATCTAACAATTCCTGATGACGAGGTTGAAATCTTGAAACACAGAAATTTCCGTGTAGCAATGTATTTTTAAATAAAAAATAAATTTAATTACATGATTATATTATGCTCTACAATATTTCTTGTATTGAGCACTTTTATAAAAAAAAATTATATGCCTGCGAACTCGGATTTCTTAACTGTTGTTGCTCTTCACCTGGATTTTATTTCAAACTCCCAACAACTTCAGGGATAGATGCAATCTATGCTTGGAGGAAAAAATAGGTGCAATCAAATATAAAAATCATAATAAACTTTTAAACCAGAGAAATGAACTAATTTTTAAATGTAGACATAAAAGTAGGTATAGGATTACATAACAAGATCGAAATTAAACTTAAATATTTGATTTTGAAAAATTCTAGAATTTCGCGTTTAAGACTTTATATCCTTAAAATTTTTTATCATTATTGATACATGTGTATATTACTACTACTATTATTATTATTAATATTATTATCATTATTACTTTTATTTGTTGTTTTTTATATAATAGCATTATTTTAATGTAAAATTATATATATATATATATATATATATATATATATATATATATATATATATATATTATTCTTGTTATTATTGTTTTGTTTTTTTTAATCATTTCACCCCGAGCAAGGCGGAAAAGCTACTGATGTGCAGGGGGATACATAAATATAAAAAGATTAATTAGAAAAGAGTGAGGAGTACAAACTAGTTAGAAAGGAACAATAGAAAGCTGAGAAAGCAGGTGCGATGACGGATACATAGGTGGAGAGAAAGGGAAGGTTATACGGGGGTAGGGAGAGAGCTAGAGTCCAGTGGTTAGTAGATGAGTATTGACTTTGCATTTCTGATTTGTTTAGTCATGATGCTGTTTGTAGAAAGGGACCTATGGTAGAGGATACAGGCGGTCATAATCCACGATCTGTGCTCGGAGGGAAACTGGCTAGGGCTGCAACAAGGTGTGGCCTCGGGGTTGCCCACCGAAAGCGCTTGCAGGGACACCTATCCATGCGCGACATGGCACTACAAGAACCCCGATATTATACAACTGTTGATCAGAGCAGCCTCTCTTGACGCTACGCAAGAGTTAGGGCTCCTAACTTTGGTTATTATTTTTATGTTTTTGTTCTTACTTATTATTTTATTAATGTTTTTCATAGTTTTTGAATTTTTATTTTGTATTTTCGTAATTTTTAACATTTATTGTTATATTTTGTCTTTATTATTAGTATCTGTATTATTGTTGTTTATTTTTATTATTATTATTATTATTATTACTTTAAAGTTTTTAAAAATTAGCTTCCTTATTATCATGTTATTATTACTAGCAATATGTTAGATATTAATATAATAGTATTATTATTACGATTAGAATTAATAAGAAAAATTAACAATTCATTTTGTAGCGAAAATTCAACCCCTCATTTTTCAGTTTTCTCTCGATATCTGAAGAAGCTTTAATAAAATATGAAACATGTTAGACTGAGATACGTTTTCTATTTTGCTCTTCGTTATTTTATTTTTTTTATTTAGATACCTAAAGTTAGGACGTGCTTTGTGGTACAGTGGATATCGGCTCGAAACGAGAAACCGGCGAGCCGAGTTCGAATTCCAGTTGAATCCATTGTATTCACTTACGCGCAAATACCCTTGGGAAAGGTATTAATCCGTCTCTTCCTTCCAGTTATGGGTTAAATAGCAGGATAGATTGGGTTCTATAGCCTTGGTCGGCAACCAGTCTACCACAGAAAGCAATGGCAACCTACTGCGGGATAATCTTCTGCCCAGTCAGTCATGTCTCTTTCGAGACATGATCGCCCAAGCGTGTTTCACGTATGGCACTTAACTGACCTAAAGTTAGGACGTGCTTTGTGGTGCATGGCAATTCGGTAGAGACGCGTCCAAATTTCGGTTAAGTTAGTTGCATTCACTTTCGCACAAATACCTTTTAGAAAGATTTAAATCTACAATAAGTCTTCTCCCTCCACCTATGGAATGAATAGAAGGACAGATTGGCCTCGTTTGACAAGCAGACTAACACAGAAAAAAACAGCAACCTACTTTGGGAAAACCTTATGCTTAGTCATTCATGGATCTGCACATATATGTTTATATATATATATATATATATATATGTGTGCATATATATATATATCGCATCGCTCATTCGCTCATTCAGTAAAATGAATTGGATCACTCTATTGGGCGCGTAATATGATATGCGGTAAAAGGACTGCCTCCTTCCACCGAACGCCCCGTGGCCCAGGAGTAGAGTCGCCGACTGACGCCAAATCGGTCGGGTTTCAAGCCTGGGTTATGTAGTAATCGGAGTCTAACCGTACTGATGAGCTGTGATACAGCGAGACAGATCTGTCTGCGGATGACAATTGCGTATAATGATATGCGCTAAAAAGCCTGCCTACTTCCACCGAACGCCCATAGCCCAGGGGTAGAGTCGCCGACTGACGCCATTTCGGTCGGGTTTCAATCCTGAGTAAAAAAGCAATCGGAGTCTAACCGTACTGATGAGCTGTGATACGGAGAAACAGAACTGTCTGCGGATGACAATATATATATATATATATATATATATATATATATCGTGGCAGTAGATAACTTTCTAAACATACATTGTTAAATAAAACAGAAAATGAATGTATATTATGTTTAATCATGAGCCGTTCTAAACGTCGAATTTTGGCTTTAATTTCAGGTGAAAATAAAAACAAAAATTGTCCAGCGTTGTAGTAGGATCAAATAAATGTCTTTTGAACAATCATTTCTTTGGAAACAATTTTAGGTTTTCATGATTTTCTCAGAAGAAACCTTACTTCAAATTTGTTTATCGTCAAAGAAAAAAGTTATATATTTTCTTTATCTACAGGTTTCCAGCTTATCGACTATTCACGAGTGACTTTCGACTTTTATTTTTTATTTAATTTTTAAAACTTTTATTTCATTTTAAGAGGCGTTTGATATTTTCCGTTATTTTCAGACGGGCGATCCTTACTCTGAACGATTGTCTACGTAGAAAAAAAAAAAAAAAAAAAAAACACTAATAAGGAACCAAAAAGAAAGAATTGTGACAAACTTAGTACATAGAACAGGAAAAATTGTGAACGAAATATCTCTACAGTGGTACAAAGATAATCCTTATTTTAAAAATTATTTTTACACCGTAAAACCATAGTCAAACCGTTGCTCGCCTTTCACTTTTATATCGCGATTCATTTTGCAGATGATCGAGCAAACCTTGGTCCCAGGAATGAAGATACACCCTTAATTAATTAAATAATTAATTAAAGCAACGGCTTCTACTCTATTTTTTTACGTTGGTTTCTCATTTTTATATTTTAAGCTCCTTTGTCTTTCAGACAATATATATATATATATATATATATATATATATATATATATATATATATATATATTCCATTTGTAAAGGAGTTATTATGTGACCTAGGTTTCTACCATGAAAATCGCCTGAAGACACCACTCATGGTAAAAACCTAGGTCGCGTAATAACTCGTTTACAAATGGAAAATATTCAAACGTTCTACAATATAATTGTATCGAACACTTTTAAAAGAAATGTGCACTGTCCTAATCTTATTATGAGCAAAAACTAAGTAATTAAACAATCAATCAATCAATCAATATATATATATATATATATATATATATATATATATATATATATATATATATATATATATCAACGTATTTAAGCAGATATTTATTTCTATGCTTGACTGTGGTCATTAATTCATTTATTTTGTTTAGGAAATATGGGCTGTTTGAAGATAACATAATTTAAATCTATTTCTTTTTCTATTATATTTGCTTTTTGCGATGACTTCCCAGATAATAATGAGTTTTTGTGTCTGTATTTTTAATTGCCAGAAATATTTTGAGAGGACAGTGCTTTTTCGGTGTTTACTATTGCTTTAAGTCAATTTATGATTTTAATACCGGTATTTCCATTGGTTTTCAGTCGAGACAAAATAAAATATAGCATCGCTATCAGAATGGTTGCTAGCTATGTAAATTATACTTTCGGTTATACACTTGTCATTTAGTCGGTAGGTTTTATTTTTTGGCAGTTACAATTATTTTTAGTATAGTTACTAGTGTTTTGCAGGTTGGATATGAAGTTATTTAATACTAGCAGTATAGCCCGGCGTTACTCGGGTGTAATGAAAACTTTAAAACTAATCCATGGTTCTAGAGCTCAGACTCTTTGGACGTTGGCACGAAAGACTAAAAAGCAATAGTTGTTTCCAGTTAAAGCGAAACTGTAGACTGAAAGAAAAATAAATGGATGTAAGTCAAATTTTGATTTCTTGGTATTGATATCAAATAAGTTTTGTTCGTCGTAAACTGAATTTTGAAGGCTAAATAAGTCCTCTGAGTAAATGGTATCATGGCTGAGACTAAGAACTACAATTATACCAACTTAGAGCCAAACCCGAAGCAAAAACTAAAATAAAAGGGCTGAAAAAATACAGACATACAGGCAGATAAACAGACACACACACAAACATCTTGCCTTTTATATATATATATATTATCGATTTTCTGCATTATTGTGAGAACTGCAACCTTGCAACTTCTGAATATCGTTTCTTATGTCTTTGTCTATGAGTGTATCAAATTTGATTAAAATCGGACCATTCCTTCTATAACCCGATTTTTTCGATTATCGATTTTCGATAGTTATCTGCGGTAACTGGACACAAAATCTACCTAAGAACACTAGCAGACGTTTATAGTAGAATTATGTAAATTTTCAAGAAAATCGGTTCAGCCGTTTAGGAGTTTATAGATAATGGACACACACACACAGACAAAGTTCCATTTATAAATAAGTTTAGATAATACCGAGAATAAAAACAAATTTGAATTTTTCTGAGAACTGACTCATAAGTAATTTTCGTTTGGGGAAACTAATTGTAATGGCGAATATATAATCCTAAGTAAACTTTCCTAAAATATATCACGAAAGGCAATAAAAATGGTTTCTATAGAAGAATGTTCAACGCAAAAGGCGTTTCAGTTGTTGTACACTCCGGCCTTCTTCAGGTGATTGGAATTTTAAAACGAATCTTTTGTTTCATTCACCGGAGTAGATTGTTCTATTTCCACGTGCCATGCCTCTTCATATTGTTGTGTTTCGAGATATATTTTTCGATATTCTTATAGGAACTATAACTAACCTTAACCTTTTTTTTTTTTTTTGGTGTAGCAGAACGGTTGAAATGCTTGTGAATTAAATTTAGGAAAATTCTTCTGAGGTTTGTTCGGACATTACGACTAGAACGTGGGTTAAACCACATGATGTTACGTTTACGTTGTTTCAACTTCTTTTTATCTTCTTCAATATGTGCGTTGTGGTGCAGTGGATATCAGATCGGAACGAGAAATCGGGGAGCCAAGTTCGAATTCAAGTTGAATTCCTTACGTTCACTTACACGCAAATACCCTTGGGAAAGGTACTAAACCGTCTCTTCTTTCTAGTTATGGGTTACATAACAGAACAGATTGGGTTCTATAGCCTTGGCTAGCAACCAGTCTACTGCAGAAAGCAATGGTAACCTACTGCGGGATAATCTTCTGCCCATACAGTCATGTCTATTTCGAGACATGATCGCCCAAGCGTGTATCACATATGGCACTTAACTGACTAACTGAATATAATAGTTGAAAACATGATTAAGGCGTCTACTAAGCATAAAGTGGGGGATCGGTTTTATACTGTTATGAAGTAATAAACTGATCTCCAATTATTATTACTTAATAATATAATACATCTCTTCCCCCTCTAGCTATTGGTCAAATAATAGGACAGATTGGGTTCTATAGCCGTGGCTGGCAAGCAATCTACAGTAGAAAGTTATAGCAACCTACTGCGGGATAATCTTCTGCCCTGTCAGTCATATCTCTTTCAAGATATGATCACCCAAGCGTGTATCACGTATGACACTTGACTGATTGAATGTTTCTAAAATTACATTGTGGTTGCTTTTTTCTAAGGCCTTTATATATTCCATTTTGCTGTTGTCAAAGATTTCCTTATTACTAAATTCGGTAGATAATCTAAATTTGTTTTTTTTATGTAAACGAAGCTGCTTTCAATTAACCACCATAGACAATCGCATCTACCTCCCATTAGCATGGAACAGGCTTGCCTCCCAGAGAGTAAAACACTACGCCTCCTTGGCCTTACACTCTCAGCGGACCTCAAGTGGATGACTATATCGAATCTATTGCTAAAACCGCCGCTATGAAAGTCGGTTCTCTGTGCAGGGCCCAGAAGTTCTTTCCGTCTGAATCTATCCTGCACATATATAAATCTACCATCCGCCCGTGTATTGAATACTGCTGCCACATCTGGTCGGGTGTCCCTGCTACTCTCTTCGGGCTTCTTGACAAAATACAACGGAAGATCTGTAACGTGATCGATACTGACTTGGCTGACCGGCTGCAGTCACTCTCTCACCGGCGTGACGTGGCTTCCCTGTGCCTCTTCTATAAATACTTTCACGGCTTCTGCTCCGAGCTCCGATGAACATAGATCATTGGTGCCGCCTAGGTTCGAATTTACACGAGATACTACATTAGCAACTAGGT
Source organism: Ascarosepion bandense (assembly GCA_037127315.1). Taxonomy (NCBI): domain Eukaryota; kingdom Metazoa; phylum Mollusca; class Cephalopoda; order Sepiida; family Sepiidae; genus Ascarosepion; species Ascarosepion bandense. The sequence continues at coordinate 442,988 of JBBBDQ010001115.1, forward strand.
CCCACCCTTTTACAGTGAAACAGATAAAATGTAACCGTAATTTCTACCCCAACAGCTTCTTTTCTCGCGCTCCCCGCCTGTGGAATTCCCTTCCACATGTCTGCTTTCCTGACAGCTACAATCTCCAGGAGTTTAAATGTAAAGTCAATAGACACCTCCTAACACACTAAATTGCATCTATTCTCCCAACTCTCTCACCATCTGCCCAACCCTCATTCCTGGTATCCTTACCCGTCTATCACTCTCCTTCTGACATTTCCTATATCTAACCATTGTTTCTCACCACTTTCCCCTCTATGTAACCCCCTGCGCAATAGTGGCAGTGAAATGCCTTGCTCGGGGTGAAACGATTATTAAAAAAAATGTTGTCTAGAATTCAATTTAGATTCTTTGTTGACGTATTTGTGATTGTATAAATCTTTGGTATTTGGTTTATACTGGCCATTATTCAGGTCAAACGGAAGCTGATCTCTTTGGCGTTAGTGGTGATAACGATGTTTAGTTTGTGCTATTTAAAAAAAGTTATCAGGTCCTTTATTAATCGATCTGATTGTCGTGGACCTATTTTTTGAAGTAGTATTTATCCGTCGACTCCGACAGATGGTGTTTTTTTTAAATCTCAGAGATTAACTTTAGCCTCCATAGTAATAGTATGACATGTAACTTTGTCTGTGTGTGCGTGTCTGTGTGTGTGTGTGTGTGTGTGTGTGTCCGTGACCTGTAGACTCCAAAACGGCTGAACCGCTTTCTTAAGAATTTACACAGCTGAACTATAAGCGTCTGCGAGTGTTCTTAGCTAGGTTTTGTGTCGAGGTACCCTCGATAAATATCGAAAATCGATAATCGAAAAAATCGGGTTATACAAAGAGTAGTCCGATTTTAATCAAATTTGATACACTCATAGACAAAGACATAAGAAAGGATATTCAGAAGTTTCAAGGTTGTAGTTCTTTCAATAGGGCAGAAAATCGATAATATATATATAAAAGGCAAGATGTTTGTGTGTGTGTCTGTTTATATGCCTGTATGTTTGTATTTTTTTTCAGCTCTTTTATTTTAGTTTTTGCTTCGGGTTTGGCTCTAACTAGGTATAATTGTAGTTCTTAGTCTCAGCCATAATACCATTTACTCAGAGGACTTATTTAGCCTTCAAAATTCAGTTTACGACGAAAAGAACTTATTCGATATCGATACCAGGAAATCAAAATGTGTCTTAATCCTTTCATTTTTTTTCAGTGTACGGTTTTGCTTTAATTGGAAACAACTATTGCTTTTTAGTCTTTCGTGCCAACGTCCAAAGAGTCTGAGCTCCAGGACCATGGATTAGTTTTAAAGGTTTCATTATACCTGAATAACGCCGGTCTATACTGTTAGAATATATATATATATATATATATATATATATATATATATATATATATATATATATATAGCCAGTTTTGGGCAGCAGTCTTTCTTTTAAACATTTTTCGTTAAATTTGACAAACAAGGAAAATTCAGTTATTTTTTTATTTAGTTTTTCAAGCGTTCTGAGCGAATAGAACAATAACCCAAATAATTTGGTTAAAAGGTGGGTCTTTTGACGTTGCTAAACAATGGCCAGTAAACGTGACTTTCCGTTGTTAGTGTGCTATTACCACATGACTGGCCAGGCAGAATGTAAATTTCTATTTAGAGAGTCAACGTTTTGTTGTAGTTGGTTTCGTCGTCAACGACAGTCGAGACGGTAGATACACCCACGTGATTATCAGAGCTTCAGAGCAAATCTCTAACTACGTGTAGATACTGTCGTGTGATAAGAAATTAATAATTAAAATCAACCTTCTACTTCACTTTTACAAAAATTCACAATGACGTGTAAAATCCTGGTTAAAAAAAAAAAGAATTAACCATGTGTTTAAAGAAACCAGGTGTTAAATTGATTTTTGACCAGTGGGAACGACTTGCAAGACTTGAGGACTTCGCGAGTCAGTGCAAAATTCAAAAAGACAATAAAAGTCTCAGGTCAGCGCCAGTCAGTGAGTAAGATGGGAGCAGCAAGAAAGAGAAAACTAAAATGTAACTTCAACTTCAAATCGACCCGGACCTTCTCTTTCTCCTTCTTTCTCGTGTGCTGATACATTCTACTTCTTCTCTATCCAAAGACATTCCTATTAAAATATATATATCTATATATATATATATATATATATATATATATATATACATACGTAGTTACGCATATACTCTTTTAACAATTACTATTATGAACATTTTCTAAAAATCATGATACCTTAACTTTTAACTGAACATTAAATTCTACGAATTCTTATTCATTTCCTTTTAATAAATTTCTATTTAACAAGAAAAAAAAAACGTATATTTTATTCTTACACTATTCCACACTTATTCCCACATTCCAACCTGCTACCAACCAACTTTCTGATGATGAAAACCTTCTGATGATAATTCTGGATAAAACATGTAATCTGTAGGGTGTTCGGTTATGTATGACCCAAGGCCGAACCAAATAAAATTAACCATCACTCTGCGGCTTCCATACCTCCTTAACTGGACAGTCGAATATTAGCCACGAAGATGTATTGACAAATGCGAGTCATCGTTTTGCATAATCCCTACAAAATGCCAGTTATTTTACCTTCTAACTTTTTTCACTTCAAGCAAGACAACGAAGCCGCTAAGATGCAAGAAATTAATAAATGTTACATAATAGGATAAAAATATATTAGGTTGTAACAAAAATAATGGCCGGTCGAATTCTTTATTTTGAAAAGCCATTTAAATGTAATATTCACGGTATATATTTGATGGATTTTAGTATACGTAAAAATTAATGAGAGCTCCTTAATCATTCTAAATCTTTTTCGGACGGAAATATTCATGAAACATAAAAGCCCTTAATTATGAACATTACATAACATGATCTTCGTTTACTTTTCTTGCATGAGTTCAGATTTGGGCACAGCGCCTCTTACGCTTCTGCTTATATCAACCGAGCATGAGGTGATGGGCCCACAAGTGATCTGACAATACGAAGGTGGTTCCAAAAATCCCGTACTGGTAATGAGAGCTTTGAAGATGAAGAAGATAGAGGACGGTCATGCAGTCTTAACATCGGACAATTGCAAGCAATTGTTGAGCAAAACCACGTCAAAGTGTCAGAGAAATGTCTCCGATGCTTGGTGTCAGCACCGTAATTGTCTCACACCATTTGAAGAGTCCTGACAAGGTGAAAAAGCTCGATAAATGCTTTCCTCATGCTCTCAATCAAAATGAAAAACTTAGGTGCTTTGAAGTGTGCTCGATGTTCTTTGAACATAACACTAATGATGCCTTGTGGTGCAGTGGATATCGGCTCGAACGAGAAATCGGGTAGCCGAGTTCGAATTCCAGTTGAATTCATTGCATTCACTTACGCGCAAAAACCCTTGGGAAAGGTATTAATCCGTCTCTTCCCTACAGTTATGGGTTAAATAACAGGACAGATTGGGTTCTATAGCCTTGCCTGGCAACCAGTCTACCGAAGAAAGCAATGGCAACCTACTTCGGGATAATCTTCTGCCCAGTCAGTCATGTCTCTTTCGAGACATGATCGCCCAAGCGTGTTTCACGTATGGCACTTAACTGACTGAGTCACTTGTGATGAAAAGTGGATCCTTTATGATAACCGTAAATGATTTGATCTTGAGGAGTCCCCCGAATTTTTTCCAAAGCCAAATTTGCATCTGCAAAAGATTATGGTGACCGTTTGATGTTCTGAAATTGATGTTATCTACTACAGATTTCTAGAAGCCAATCATAGAATTAATACGGAGATTTATTGCAATTAACTTGCTGAAATGCATGAACTTCTGCAAAAAAATGAGATCTGATTGTTGAATCGACCTGGTCCAATTCTGCTCCACGATAATCCGCGGACACATGTTGCAAGAATGACGTTGCAAAAACTCACAGACTTGGAATACGAGAGTTTACCACATCCTCCATATTATTCTGATTACCCACTTATTACCATTGCTTCAAGTCATCTAACCACAGTTGCATATGCGTTGTGGTGCAGTAAATATCAACTCGGAACGACAAATCGCCGAGCCGAGCTCGAATTCCAGTTGAATTCCTCGCATTCACTTACACACAAATACCCTTATGAAAAGTATTAATCCGTCTCTTTCTTCCAGTTATAGGTTAAATAATAGGACAGATTGAGTTCTATAGCCTTGGCTGGTAACCAGTCTACCGCAGAAAGTAGTGGCAACCTACTGCAGGATAATCTTCTGCCCAGTCAGTCATGTCTCTTTCGAGACATGATCACCCAAGCGTATTTTACGTCTGGCACTTAACTGACTGACTGAATATAATAGTTGAAAACATGATTAAGGTGTCTACTGGGCATAAAATGGGGGATCAGTTTTATATTATTATGAAATAATAAACTGATCCCCCACTTATTACTACTTAATAATATAATACATCTCTTTCCCCTCTAGCTATGAGTCAAATAATAGGACAGATTGGATTCTATAGCCTTGGCTGGCAACCAGTCTGCAGCAGAAATCAGTGGCAACCTACTACGGGATAATCTTCTGCCTAGTCAGTCATGTCTCTTTCCAGACATGATCTCCTAAAGCGTGTATCATGTATGTCACTTAACTGAATGACTGAACCAAATATTTCTTTACATCACAGCCAATAGCTTTTTATCAACAAAGAATAAATAATCTCATCAATCAATGGCAGAGGTGCATTGATGCTCAAGGCTCATATTTTGAGTAATTCCAATATTTCTACAGTTAAGTTTTCAAGAATAAAATATGTTTACGAAATTTGCCATTATTTTTGTAAAAACTTAATGCTGTTAATGAAAGAGAACAATAACAGAATAACAATTAGCATTGCTTTTAAATTTTTGAAGGCCAAAGTTGACTGGGAAACAAGAAACAGGAAGAACGTTCCTCAAGCGATAAGTGTGAGGGAACAAATTGTTACCATAGAACACATGGTTACATCTAGCCATTCCAATTATAAAATGATGAGACCTTGCAGACAATCAAGTACTGCGCTTAATTTAATAAAGTCCAGTTACAATAGAGAAAAATCTATCAGAACAATTACCATAAAAGTATTTATAGAAAAAGCACAGGGAATTTATGTTACATAACACAGAAAATACGTTACCTAGTAAACGTTACATTATATAGAAAAAGGATGATACATATTAGGAAGATATTAGAACATGTATTAAATTAGTTAAAAGAAACATGATAATATTTTTTACATTTTATACATATTATGTGAAGAAAAATGTTCTGAGTTTATAACTGACCAAAAAACATTTTGATGTGATAATTGGCCAAAAAACATTTTGATGTTATAATTGACAAAAAACAAAATTATGTTGTAATTGACCAAAAACATTTTGATGTGATAATTGGCCAAAAAACATTTTGATGTCATAATTGACAAAAAATATTTTGATGCTATAATTGACCAAAAAATTATGTTATAATTGACCAAAAACATTTTGATGTTACAATTGGCAAAAAAAATTTTGATGTTACAATTGGCCAAAAAACATTTTGATGTTATAATTGACAAAAAACAAAATTGTTATAATTGACCAAAAACATTTTGATGTTACAATTGGCCAAAAAACATTTTGATGTTATAATTGGCCAAAAAACATTTTGATGTTATATTTGACAAAAGCAAAATTATGTTATAATTGACCAAAAACATTTTGATGTTACAATTGGCCAAAAAACATTTTGATGTTATAATTGGCCAAAAAACATTTTGATGTTATAATTGGCCAAAAAACAAAATTATGTTATAATTGACCAAAAACATTTTGATGTTACAATTGGCCAAAAAACATTTTGATGTTATAATTGACAAAAAGCAAAATTATGTTATAATTGACCAAAAACATTTTGATGTTACAATTGGCCAAAAAACATTTTGATGTTATAATTGACAAAAAACAAAATTATGTTATAATTGACCAAAAACATGTTAATGTTAATGTTATCAGTCAGTCAGTCAAGTGCCGTACGTGATACACGCCTGGGCGATCATGTCTTGAAAGAGACATGACTGACTGGGTAGAAGATTATTTTCCTTCAGTAGGTTGCCATTACTTTCTAGTTGCCAGCCAAAGCTACAGAACCCAATGTGCCTGTTATTTAATCCTTAACTGGAGGGAAGAGACGGATTAATACCTTTCACAAGAGTACATGCGCGTAAGTGAATGTAATGAATTCAAATGGAATTTGAACTCGGCTCTTCGATTTCTCGTTCCGATCCGATATCCACTGCACCACAACGCTTATTCGCGTTTGGTGTTATAATTGGCCAAAAAGATTTTATGCAATAATTGACCAAAAACCGTTTGATGTTATAAGTGACCAAAACATCATTCTGATGTTATAATTGATCAAAAATTCAATCTGATTACCAAAAAATATTTCCTATTTTATAATTGACCCAAAACATTCTAAAGTTATAAATAACCGAGAATGTTATAATCTGATGTTATAATTGAGCCGTGCAGAACTTTCCTCTACGGCATTCACAGTGTAGCTGTTAGCAATGATTTTTTTCTACCATAGACAAAGGTTATATGTAAGCGTTGCGGGTGGCTGATCAAAATATGACAATGGTTGATATCGATAACTTTTCAGAACTATGATATATATATATATATATATATATATATATATATATATATATATATTTTTCTAAACATATACTGTTAAATATAACAGACAATGAATGTCTATTATGTTTAATTATGAGCCGTTCTAAACATCGTATTTTGGCTTTAATTTCAGATGAAAATAAAGAAAAGATTCTCCAACAATTGGATTTCTTTTTATTAAGTTGATTATAAGCTTTGGGCCAACATGAGCCATTTTTCTTTCAGTCTACGTTTTCGCTTTAAGTGGAAACAACTATTGCATTTTAATCTTTAGTGCCAACGTATAAAGAGTCTGAGCTCCAGGACCATGGATTAGTTTTAAAAGCTTTCATTACACGCGAGCAACGCCGGGCTATATTGCTAGTATATATATATATATATATATATATATATATATATATATATATATATATATAAAATTATTTATTTATTCATCAGAAAATTCATACAAAATTTAGAGGGGAAGCAGCTATTTTCAACATGTCAGTTTAAGACATGCATTGTCAACCCCGTTTAAGAATGAGGAAAAATACTAATGCCGGAGGTTTGATCTATAAAGGAAGGGGTTGGAGAATATTGGGTTTTATAGGGTTAAACTAGCTGAATCTTAGTAGTAATTTCTTCTATGGTAGTGGGAGGTATGTGGCTTGACCATTGGGTTAGTAGTGGTAGATAAGGGAAAGGTAACTGCTCGGACAAATTTTAAGAAACATTATTGTGACTAAATGGAAGAAAAAGATAAATATTTATTGCAGTCTATATTTATTTCTATGACGACACATACTAATGATCTCTCTACCTTTATTCAGAAATACATTCTGATACTGAAATTTCAAAATTTTTTTTTTCTGTTAAACAGAGATTATATCTGTCGCTATTAGAGTTCCTGGACTTGCCTATCAGTTTCCACTGTATCTGTGGATTTAGGTTATTTTCTTTTAATTCCCCGTATTTTCGGGAAAGGATTGTTTGATACCTTAAATTAGGGTTAGTCAAAGTATGCCTTTGTGTATAAAGCTGTTGCTTAGAAATTCCCGCCGTCTGGTCGGGTGACCTTGATATCGACCTAGGGATTCTTGAAAAAATCCAACGGAGAATCTGTAATGTGATCGATTCAGATTTGGCAGCTCGGATACAGTCACTTTCTCACCGGCGCAGTGTGGCTTCCCTGTGTCTCTTCTACAAACACTTTCATGGCTTCTGCTCAGATGAACTTAGCTCACTGGTATCCCTCATACATGAATTTGCTCGAGCCACAAGATTAGCAACTAGGTCCCACCCTTTTACTGTGAAACCGATAAATTGTAAACGCAAATTCTACTCCAACAGCTTCTTTTCTCGCACTTCCCACCTGTGGAATTCCCTTCCGCATACTTGCTTTCCCGACAGCTACAATCTTCAAGAATTCAAATGTAAAGTCAATAGTCATCTCCTCTTGCACTAACTTGCATCCTCTCTCTCTCTCTCTCTCTCTCTCTCAAGCTCCTTTCTTCGTCCACTCCACTCTCATCAGTATTCTCATTCTTCTCCTACCCCCTTCTTGACACCCCCTGTAACCTGTCACTATTTCTCATAACTTACCTCCTATGTAACCCCCTGCTCAACAATGGCAGTAAAATGCCTTGCTTGGTGCGGGACAATTATAAAAAAAACATTAAATTTCTCCTTATATATATGTGTGTGTGTGTGTGTGTGTGTGTGTGTGTGTGTGTGTGTGTGTGTGTGTCACATTTGCAGTTGATGCCCAAAATGACTATCAGACTGTTGTTGGCAAAACGTCTGGTTAATTTTAACAACTCCAAAACAAAACTGATCTCGATTAACCGTCTGCTAGACCAGTTTCTGCTTTCAATCAAAATGGCTTATGCTAACCTCCAAGAGAATGACTGGTTACGCCTTTTTAGGCTAACATTATTGGCTGACATGAAGTGGAAAATTTTGATGGAATCGACTGCTAGGTTAGCTTTAAAAGAAAGTTGGTTCAGTGTGTTGTGCTAGACAACTTTTTTTCCCAGAATTTATCTTACATATCTATAAGTGTACCATTCGTCCATCCTTAGCATATTGTTGTCCCATATGGTCCTGTTGTCTTGCTACTTAACTGAAGTCCTTGATAAATGCGATGAGGAATCTGTAATATTATTGATCCTGATCTGGCGTCTCGGCTTTAGTCAATTTCCCACCGCCGTAGAATTGCTAAAAATAAGCTATTCTTTCTTGTCTAAAGACTTTGTAAATTGAAGCTCAGAACTAGACCGAATGTGCGTTCAGGTGCAGTGGATATCGACTCGGAAAGAGATCGGAGTGCCGAGTTCGAATTGCAGTTGAATTGCTTGCATTCACTTACGCACAAATATCCTTAGGAAAGGTATTAATCCGTCACATCTCTCCAGTTATGAGTTAAATAAGAGAACAGATTGAGTTATATAGCCTTGTCTAGCAACCAGTCTACCGCAGAAAGCAATGGCAGCCTACTGTGGGGTAATCGTCTACCCAGTCTTTTGAGACATGATCGTCCAAAGCGTGTATCACGTATGGCACTTGACTGACTAGACTGAATACGAAATTAAAACAATTTATAGTTACGCTGGTTAAATGTAACCGTAAGTTCTATGCTAACAGTTTCTTTTCTCGAAGTCCTCGTTTATGGGCCTCCCTTCTAGCGCTATGTCTTTTAGATGAGTTATCTAAAAGACATAGCGCTAGAAGGGAGGCCCATAAACGAGAACTTCGAGAAAAGAAACTGTTAGCATAGAACTTACTTATCTTCAACAATTTAAACGCGATCTTATTCGCTCTCTACTATGTTTCTGGTTACTGTTCTATTGTGCTACGTAGTAATGTTTCTGTTTTCTAATTTTTCATGTCCAGTGGTGTTTTAGTGGCTTTAAATGAATTAAATTAAAAAAATTTACATATGAAAATTTTTATATAAATAAAAATGTAACTATAAAAAAAAAACGAAAGAAAAATTATCTTAGCTAAAACTTCTGTCCTCTGATGGACTTTATCAAGCTAAATATCAGGATTTTATTTTTGAACCTGTATCAGAAGTGAAAATATTTTTTACACTATATATACAGACTTTGAGATTTGAAAAAGAAATCACTCGAGCGGCGGTCGAGAGCGAGCGAAAATTTACTCGCCCCAAAATCATTTTACTCGACCGACTCTATTTTCTTAATATTCGCCTTACGTAAACATAGCGTGAATCGCTGACGGAAAACAAAAAAGAAATTTTAATTAAAGTTTCGAATGTGTTAGAAAGGATTTGATTTGATTTTTTTGAAATAACAACAAAATTTGATCTTACCTTTTAATAACAGCACAAACATTCTGATGATAAAGCTTTGTTTTCATTAATTTTGAGCCCTTTCAACATCATGATATGCTGTTGTTGTTTTTTTTTTTTTTTTGTTAGCAATTGAGTGGAGGTATCTAAATTTGTAGTTTCTTTCTTCTGTTTGACTACAACCTGCATTTCATAGATGATAAAAAAATACCAAATCTGATTTTCTCAAAAATTCTATAAAAAAATTACTAACTTGTATAATTTTTTTTCGGTGCGTGGTTAAAAGAAGTATGCGAATTTTTTTCTTTCTTTTAAATGTTCGTTTTTACTTTTCATAAGCGGGGAGGAAATATAGATGTTGAGTCAAGGATAATATTTTTCCAAATGAGTTTCTAAAAATCTGTGAGCGTCTTTAATCTGGGTGACAGAGATAATTTCGTTCCACTCTGGAAGCGTTAATTAAACGAATGTTTTCACTGACCGGGACGATAAAAGCGAGACAGGAGATTGTCAGTCTAAATTCCATTTGTCAGATCTTGCTTTGATGATTGCCGCATGTCACTACTTTTTGTTTAACCACATATTTCTACGTAAGTCAGGAGTTCAATAATGTCATTGTAGGTCATTCTAAGTAACTAGTGAATATTCAATGGCATACTTTTGGGTTGTAAAAGGAATCAGATTTCCTTTTTCTATATTTGAAGGGACGTGTTTCACTGCGAGATTTTTTAATCGAACCCGGGCAAGTAAAGCAGTATTCTTTAATCATCCTATTAACCATTTATTGCATATTGGTTACGCGATCTTATTCGCTATCTTCTATGTTTCTGGTTAATGTTCTACTTAGTAATATTTCTGTTTTCTAATTTTCTAATTTGTAACCAATATGCAACAATTTTAGAGAAAGGTTACAACTGTAACCGGTATGCAACAATGGGTTAAGTTTTTAATCGACTGAGTCGATCGGACAAATGAAATCTCTCTCTCTCTCTCTCTCTCTCTATATATATATATATATATATATATATATATATATATATGGCCTATTATCCTATTTTTTTTTTTTTTGTTATCACAACGTTTCCGCAGTTGTGTTCTCCGGCCTTCCTCAACAATATATATATCATAAGGACTTTGATGTATACACATTAAAATAAGCAGCTAAGATTTATCTTGGAGATATAGAAGAAGCCGTCTTATCCCCGAGATACAAACATATTAGACATAATAATCAAACCGAACAACGTTAAATCCACCATTAAATTCACGCACGAATTTGAAATAGACTATTTTCTACCTATATTTGTTAACCTTTCTAAGATAAGGTTATGCAAATAGTGTAAATACATTACCTTTTCTTGACATCTTACAAATACGCAACAATGAGAAATTAGATTAGTTTATCGAAACGCCACAAACCTAAATGATCTTATCAATTTCAATTCTCATCACAACCAAAAAATAAAATCTGGTATAATAATAAGATTTTACCTCAGGATATATAGCCCTTAATACTGAAATGAAAAAGAAATATATTGAAAAATCTTTCAAATGTCTTCACAACTCACATCATTTTATTCTCAACGCTAAAAATAAAATCGAGCTTACAGAATCCAAAACGCCCAAAAATGCAGACACCACGAATATAACTTTTAAGAAATGACACTCAAATCATACGCCTGCCTTCCAACACTCTTTTCAAGTAAATAATCCCTAATTCGAACTCTCTGCCTTCGATACTAAATACTAGTTGACGATAGCTAGTGTGCAGTTAAAGCAAGCTACGATTCAGACAATAAGCATCGTAACTCTACCATACTGATTTACTTATTTCTATTTACTTTATTACTAAAACTTATTTGTGTCTATGTTCGGAGTTTTGAAGGCTAAATAAGTCCTCTGAGTAAATGGTATCATGGCTGAGACTAAGATCATTGCCACCACCTCCATAATAACCGGAGATATTATTAGAAAGAAGAAATAAACCTACCACCACTTCAAATGCCTCTCTCTCTCTCTCTCTCTATATATATATATATATATATATATATATATATATATATATATATATATATCAAATAAATTGTTTACAAAGCAAAATTATTGATAGAGAGGTGACATCACTTTATCTTGAGACCGACATCTACGAACACAAGAGAGGCATGCGTTTGGAAAATTGATCTAACTCGAAACGATGCTGGATATTGATTTCGCTAAGGATACCCTAATTTTAAAAGAACGTAATTCTTTAAAGGTACAAGGATACATTGAAAACTTAGTAATAACATTATTACTGTTACGGTGCCTTCCTACAAGGAATGGCCTCTTCCTTTTCCTATATACAATTACCTCTGTGTCTTCCGAAGGCAGTTGACGACAGCTAGTTCTGTTGTACGCTTTGTCGAACTCTCTGCCTTCGGGTGGAGAGTAATAATCCGGTCGAGGCTCCTGAAGGGTAGGTTCTCGTCCTGGGAAAATCAGACATAATTCTTACCCGGGCGATATGGCTCGGATTACCCACATTAAAAAGTCCTTGTGCCTCATTTTGTCTTGAGGCAAATAAATACCGTCGACGACAGTTACTTCTGCCGTGCGCTCTGTCGACGTCTCCGACTTCGGGTGGAGAGTAATAACCCAGTCGATGCTCCGACGAATGGTAGAATCTCGTCTGGGGAAAATCAGGTATTAATCTTTGCCTGTCCTATATGACCTGGATTGCCCACATTAAAAAGGCCTTGTGCCACATTTTCTTTTAATTTGGAAGGCAATTAAATACTAGTTGCCGACAATTATTTTTGCCGTGCGTATTTTCGAACTCTCTGCCTTCGATACTTAATACTAGTTGACGATAGCTAGTGTGCAGTTAAAGCAAGCTACGATTCAGACAATAAGCAGCGTAACTCTACCGTACTTACTGATTTACTTATTTCTATTTACTTACTTACTAAAACTTATTTGTGTCTATGTTCTTTATATACTAATACACTGTTTTGAACCCACCTTCTGTGCTTCATGTCTTACTTCCGACCAAACCGGTCACAACAATTTTGCAGCGAAATTTCTCCACGACTCCACAACAATTACCAACTATAAACACACACCTAAAACATTAAGTTACCTTGCCATCTTTCTATGAATCTATTCTTAAAGAATGTAACATATATTTTAATATAAAAAAATACATGCTTATAAAGATGAGTCATAAATTAGAATGACTAGCAGTATAGCCCGGCGTTGATCGGGTGTAATGAAAGCTTTAAAACTAATCCATGGTCCTGGAGCTCAGACACTTTGGACTAAAAAGCAATAGTTGTTTCCAGTTAAAGCGAAACCGTAGACTGAAAGAAAAATGAATGGATGTAAGTCAAATTTTGATTTCCTGCTATCGATATCAAATAAGTTTTTTTTCGTCGTAAACTGAATTTTGAAGGCTAAATAAGTCCTCTGAGTAAATGGTATAATGGCTGAGACTAAGAACTACAATTATACTTACTTAGAGCCAAACCCGAAGCAAAAACTAAAATAAAATGGTTGAAAAAATACAGACATACAGGCAGATAAACAGACGCACACAAACAGCTTGCCTTTTATATATATATATTATCGATTTTCTGCACTATTGTAAGAACTGCAACCTTTAAACTTCTGACTATCGTTTCTTATGTCTTTTTCTATGAGTGTATCAAATCTTATTAAAATCGGACCACACCTTTTATAACCTGATTTTTTTTTCATCATTGATTTTCGATATTTATCGGGGGTACCTCGACACAAACCTAGCTAAGAACACTCGCAGACGCTTATAGTAGAACTGTGTAAATTTTCAAGAAAAATCGGTTCAGCCGTTTCGGTGTCTATAGGTAACAGACACACACACACAGACACACACTGACACATACACACATACACAGAGACATAGTTCTATTTATAAATAAGTTCATATATATATATATATGAAATGAAAGATAGTAGCTTAATGTTCCACGACATTATAAAACATGATGAAAACGAAGCTCCCACTCGTCAGGCTTCTCCGGGATATATGAACTTAGATTAAAATAAAGAAATGTGTGGTGAAGAGGTGGGGAAATGGATACAAAAAGCTAGAGACTAATAATAACAAGCCCCAAAAACATTCACGTTGTTTACACAGGGAAGATTTGCAGGACCCGATATATACACTTTAGGCGGACCTGAAATGGAACGACTATATCGAATTCGTTGCCAAATCTGCTGCTATGAAAGTCGGTTCTCTGTGCAGGGCCCGGAAGTTTTTCCCACCTGAATCTATTCTGCACATATACAAATCTACCATCTGCCCGTGTATTGAATATTGCTGCCATATCTGGTCGGGTGCCCCTGCTGCTCTCCTTTAGCTTCTTGACAAAATACAAAGGAGGATCTGTAACGTGGTTGATACTGACTTGGGAGACCGGCTGCAGCCACTCTCTCACCGGCGTGATGTGGCTTCCCTGTGCCTCTTCTACAAGTACTTTCATGGCTTCTGCTCCAATGAGCTTAGAT
>JBBBDQ010001115.1:462500-495000 GCA_037127315.1 Ascarosepion bandense
AAAGATTGGAAAAGAGAAGGCCGGAAACCACATCCTACACAGGGAACAAGGGATGAGCCTCTTCACCTGTTCAATAGATATGGGTGGAGTGTGAACCGGGCGATAGTTCAGTCTATCTACTCCAATTGAAAAAAAAAAAAGAAAAGAGTGAAAAGATTGGAAAAGAGAAGGCCGGAAACCACATCCTACACAGGGAACAAGGGATGAGCCTCTTCACCTGTTCAATAGATATGGGTGGAGTAGGAACCGGGCGATAGTTCAGTCTATCGACTCCAATTGAAAAAAAAAGAAAAGAGTGAAAAGATTGGAAAAGAGAAAGCCGGAAACCACATCCTAAACAGGGAACAAGGGATGAGCCTCTTCACCTGTTCAATAGACGTGGGTGGAGTGTGAACCGAGCAATTGTTTAGTCTATCTACTCCATGGTAATAATTTTTTCTTCAAAAATGTGAACTTTTCTATAAAATTTGTGTATTTAGGCAGCACATTTTCTTTTAGACATGTTAGAATAAATAAACTGCAAACAGTATGTCTGTTTATTCTTAATAAAATCCGTTCATATTCCCGGATAATCTTTCGCGTATTATAATTGAAAGATGTCAGAAATTAGCTGTAACGTTGAAAGATGTTATTATTCGTCCATTTTTAGACATCTGCAACAACATTCCTGTCTACTCAGTCAGTTAAGTGCCATACGTGAAACACGCTTGTGCGATCATGTCTCGAAAGAGACATGACTGACTGGGCAGAAGATTATCCCGCAGTAGGTTCCCAGTGCTTTCTGCGGTAGATTGGTTGCCAGCCAAGGCTATAGAACCCAATCTGTCCTGCTAGTTAACCCATAACTGGAAGGAAGAGACGGATTAATACCTTTCCCAAGGGTATTTGCGCGTAAGTGAATAAAATGAATTCAACTGGAATTTGAACTCGGCTCCCCGATTTCTCGTTCCGAGCCGATATCCACTGCACCACAACGCACATCCTTTCCTGTCTACACTCACAATATAAAAAACATAATGATTGATAACACAACTATCCAGCACCAGGAAAACAACAAAAGCAAACTACAGATTCTCGAGGCAATATTCATTAAAACAATTAAGCCGTCAATTAATAGAATCAGCTATGAATACTATAGTAATGTTCTAAATTTGTAAAAAGAACAGTTTTTTATGCTTTAACATGTGCATGACTATGACATTCAGTCAGTCAGTTAAGTGCCATACGTGATACACGCTTGGGCGATCATGTCTCGAAAGAGACATGACTGACTGGGCAGAAGATTATCCCGCAGTAGGTTGCCATTGCTTTCTGCGGTAGACTGGTTGCCGACCAAGGCTATAGAACCCAATCTGTCCTGCTATTTAACCCATAACTGGAAGGAAGAGACGGATTAATACCTTTCCCAAGGGTATTTGCGCGTAAGTGAACGCTAATGGATTCGACTGGAATTTGAACTCGATTCCCCGGTTTCTCGTTCCAAGCCGATATCCACTGCGCCACGACTATGACATTTCAACATATAAAAAAATTCCATTTTTGATAATTCTCATGTTCTAATGAACGCTAAGCAATTTGTCAACCGTTATATTTGAAACAGAAAAAAAATTACAATTATTTTTAGCAACATTTTTGCGGGTATTTTTTGTTACCATAACACACATCCCTGAAGATGATCTCAGAAAAAGTTTGAAAGTACTTGGGTACCTTGAGAAATAAATGATAATAACATCTGTCGCCATTACAGCTCATTTTCTGACATCTTTTAATTGTAATACGCGAAAGATTATCCGTGAGTATGAACATTATGTCTGCCTATTTTAAAATAAAATAAAATTTAAAATAAACTAAAATAAAAATAAAATAAATAAAATAAAATAAAATAAATAAAATTAAATTAAAATAGGCAGACATAATGTTTGCAATATATTTAATCTGACATTTTCTATAAAAGTATATCTTTATATATATATTTCTATAAAAGTTTATTTTTATACTTTCATAGTGTTTTGACCCCGGTTTGGGGTTTAGCTATTTGCCCATACTTGGGCGCAAACAGGTACTACCACTCCGAGTCAGGGTGGACCTGAGAATAACAGCAATTAAGAGGTGGTTCAATGCTCCTCCCAATCTCCCAATCAGAGGCCTTGCTGCCGAATGCAGCTTACCGAGAAATAAATTGTGAAAAAATTGTTTAGGAGAGATGTCAATAAAAGAACAGTTTTCGAGGAAGATATAATTTTCGAAGATCGTAGTTGAAAAGATGTGCATTGTAATGTAACGGATACTGGATCGGAATGAGAAATTGGGGACCGGATTTCGAATTCCAGTCGAATTCGTTTCATTCTCTTACGTTTTTGAAATGTATTAACCCAGCTCTTTTCTCTCTTTAGCTATGAATTGTATAGCAGTTAGATTGGGTTTTATCGTCTTGGTTGGCAACCGGCAGGCATTTTCTTCTTTAAGTATGAAAAAAAAATTTGACTGACGTTATATATCAATTTTTGATTTCCTATCCAATTAGGATCCAGAAATTTGCTTTTCACACTAACTTGTGAAATTTGACTTGGTCTGGGTTTTTCCAAAATGTTTTTTAGTCGTGATCTGGGTTTTTCAAAAAAATGTAGTCATTTGGATCCGATTTTGCGGGTGCGGAATTTTATTTGTGTGTTTTAGTTAACTGTTGGATGATATAGTATTTGTATCCTATAAGAATAACCATTAACGTGATATTCTGATTGCCTATTACCATTGCCTATTACCATTGCCTATTACCATTGCCTATTGACTGCATCCCTCACTACGTGACTTATTTATCTATTCTTGTGTTAACTTCGCCTAAAGGAAGGTGATAATGCCACTAAGATTCAAGGGGCTACCGCAAGTGAAGGAGAATGAGAAGCCTTTCGAAGGAACCGGAAACATATTCCTAAAAATTCCACTAAGATGCAAGAAGCTACATTTATGAAAATTCACTTCCTTTTATTATTAGAAAACTTTTCGTACGAGGTAAAGAAGACAAGAAAGTTGAGAAAACAAAAAGAGAAATTAAAAAAGGAGGAAAGAAAGGGAAAAGAGAATGATACAGAGAAAATAAAGAGGAAAATAAGAGAGAAAGAAAGAAACGAGAGGAAAGAGCCAATGAAAACGGTTCAGAGAGAAATCGATCCCAAATTTAGGTAGGAAGTAAAATATAGGCATATACAGATATCGGTCACGCGACGTCTGAACTTCACAAAGAGGAAAAGGTGAGAAAATGCACAGAGGGGGAAGAAAGCGGTGGGAAGACAACAGAAGCGGCAAAGAAATAGAAATTTCAAATTTGGCTGGAAAATGAAAGTAAGTGAATTTTCAAAAATGTTTTTTACAAAAATAACGTTTATTACAATCAATATCAACTACCTCATGAGACATTGTTCTTTCAATGTCGGAAAAAAATGTACAATTTTGAAGTAGATTGGTTTTTTTTTTTACATGTTTTAAAGTATCATTTATAATAAATATTCATTGCTCTATTTTTATCTTGAGCATTGTTTTAAATTAATGTTTGGAACGTTGCAATTATTTTCTTCCTTTCTTAGACATTTGGATAATCAGCTCTTATATAAAGTTGAACAATCTTGCCATAAATCTGAATATGAATAATGTTAATTTCGACATTGTTCTTCAAATGTCGAAACAAAATGTACAATTTTATAGTAGATTGTAGTTTGTACATGTTCTAAAGGAATAATTAATAATAACTATTCATTTTTCTATTTTTATATTCAGCAAAATTTTAAATAAATGTTTTAAATATTGCAGTTATTTTCTTCGTTCCTTATTCATTTATATATATATATATATATATATATATATTATAAATTATACTTTGGAACATATACAAACTACAATCTACTACAAAATAGAACATTTAGATTTTGCGTGTCATTGTACATGTTTTAAAGTATCATTTATAATAAATATTCATTGCTCTATTCATATATTGAGCACTGTTTTAAATTAATTTTTTTTTATGTCAACACAAAATAAAATCGTCGGTGATGGTGGATTTTATAATATTTCAGTTTAAACAACCTCTCTGAAGATGGCTCATGTGAGCCGAAAGCTTAGAAGAAAACCAATAAATAATTATCCAAATGTTGGAGAATTTTTGTCTTTATTTTCAACTGAAATTAAAGCAAAAATACGACGTTTAGAACGGCTCATGATTAAACATAATAGACATTCATTGTCTCTTATATTTAATAGCATATGTTTAGAAAATTACTTGCAGCCTAGATATACTATATATATATATATATATATATATATATATATATATATATATATAATAAAAAGTATATTATAAATTATACTTTGGATCATATACAAACTACAATCTACTACAAAATAGTACATTTGCATTTTGCGTGTCATTGTATATGTTTTAAAGTATCATTTATAATAAATAGCCATTGCTCTATTCATATATAGAGCACTATTTTAAATTAAGTTTTTGAAAATATTTTCTTCGTCCCTTATTCATTTGGCTCTATATATATATATATATATATATATATTGTTAGATATAAAAGACAATGAATGTCTATTATGTGTAATCATGAGCTGCTCTAAACATCGTATTTTGGCTTTAATTTCAGGTGAAAATTTAAAAAAAATTCTCTAGCATTTGGATAATTTTTTATTAAGTTGGTTCTAAGCTTTCGGCTGACATGAGCCATCTTCAGAGAGGCCATCTACATTAAATCCAAACAACCCACACTTAATAAAATCACGTTTAAATCTGGTCATAACACATTAAATTGCATTTGAATACATGGTTCTGTTATCATTTCGAGCTTTCACGTGATGTGACGTCATAGAATCGCATTACAAATTTGCGAACTGCGTTTGCTATTTTTGGTAACTGTCATTGTCGCTTAGCAAAGTTTTATGTCAACACAAGATAAAATCGTCGCTGATGGTGGATGGTTTTATGTTAACGTCCTTGTAACCTCTTTGAATATGGCTCATCGTTGCACATGTGCTTTGTCCAAGGTATCTTCGGCATTCTTCTGTAAAACCACATTTCTGCTCTCTCAAGCCTATCCTTCATCTTTGATGAGATCGTCCAGCATCCACTTCTATACAGGAGGACAGATCTCACATAGCAATCTAGTACTCTTTTCTTTGTTTCTAATGAGATTTTCCTGTCTTTCAGTACTCAGGTTAGATTCTAAAATTCGTCTTTAGCCATGCCAATGTATCTTTGGATCTCTATGTCACACTTTCCAGCCTCTGTCAAAACACTTCCCAGGTATTTGACTTTTTTTACTTGTTTATTTTAGATTCTCCAACTTGCAGTTGGAATATTGTTCTCCTCTTTTTGCTGATGGCCATACATTCAGTTTGTGTGTATATGTGTATGTGTCTGTGTGTGTCCGTTACCTATAGACTTCAAAACGGCTGAACCGATTTTCTTGAAAATTTACACAGTTGTACCATAAGCGTCTGCGAGTGTTCTGAGCTAGGTTTTGTGTCGAGGCCCCTCCGATAAATATCGACAATCGATAATCGATAATCGAAAATATCGGGTTATAGAAGGAATGGTCCAATTTTAATCAAATTTGATACACTCATGGACAAACACATAAGAAACGATATTCAGAAGTTTAAAGGTTGCAGGTCTTACAGCAGTGCAGAAAATCGATAATATATATATATAAAAGGCAAGATGTTTGTGTGTGTGTGTCTGTTTATCTGCCTGTATGTCTGTATTTTTTCAGCCTTTTTATTTTAGTTTTTGCTTCGGGTTTGGCTCTAAGTAAATATAATTGTAGTTCTTAGTCTCAGCTATGATACATTTACTCAGAGGACTTATTTAGCCTTCAAAATTCAGTTTACAACGAAAAAAACTTATTTGATATCGATAGCAGGAAATCAAAATTTGACTTACATCCATTCATTTTTCTTTCAGTCTACGGTTTCGCTTTAACTGGAAACAGCTATTGCTTTTTAGTCTTTGGTGTCAACGTCCAAAGAGTCTGTGCTCGAGGACCATGGATTAGTTTTAAAGCTTTCATTACACCCGAGCAACGCCGGGCTATACTGCAAGTATATTAATAATAATAATGTGCCAAATCTATTGAATAAATAGGCAGCTATAAAAACGTAAATTTGGTCGCAAAAGTAAAACAATTTTTCTTGTCATTTCCGATTATATGAGTAATGCTGGACACAGGTCCATATGCCACCCGTCTGAAAGAACTGGCCTATATTTGCAATGCCTGCAACTAAGAATTTCAACGTTGCTGCTCGTTTCTGTCACCTCTGGCGTCAGCTTCGATGTAGGCCAATGAAAAGCCACCCCACCCACTCCCGACGTCACTTCCCATCGATCAGCTAATCTCACAGTACCACCGCGACTGCACCTGACTAAACACTCCGCGTCTCTACTCACAGCCGTCATCGAACCAACCCCAGCCTATTTCTCAACCGAACTGAGTCAAGCCATTCTACACCGTTCACCCACTTAGTCGGGGGAACAAATAACATTCTGCCGCGACGACATCATGGTAAGTGTTGGTAACAGGTAACTCTTCCATTAGGCGCATATACAAAATTCATCTCAGGTAAAATCTCTCTCTCTCCATATATATATATATATATATATGCACACAAACACACACACACACACACACACACACATATATATATATATATATATATATATATATATATATATATATATACATGTGATAAAATTATCGTTTTAAGGTATGCTATAATTATGCTAAATGTTCTCATAAATATTGTTAGATATTGGAAAAAAGGCGTTTATCGATACAAAATGTCTAGCCATAAAAATCAACACTACCTGGTGACTGGCCGTTTTACGTTTTTCAGTAAATATAACTTATTTCGGTGCAGCTAACACAATTATAGATAGATTGTCGCCTTTGGATAATGACTTCAATGTCCATATATATATATATATATATATATATATAAGTCAGCCATATACAAGCCTGTTTTGCTGTATCACAGCTCATCAGTGTGACTAAACACATCCACTTGCTTCTGGCCGGGATCGAAATTCGATCGATTTGTTGTCAGTCTGAGTCGTTACCCCTAGGCCATAGGCGCATGGAATCAGAGGACGGAAATTTTAACGTGTTGTATATAAGCTGTGTATACACACGCCATTCACCGAAAGAAATCAATTCATTCCTGAAGAGTAATGCATATATCGCAGAAGTGGTAACTGTTTTTAACAATCGTTATATATATATACAGCGGGTGGACACAACAATGGAAACATCTAATAGCATAATCTGGAAAATTTGATTAAACTGTCAAAAGCTTGTCTTTTGTTATGTTTGTTGATTTAATATAAGTAGTACTACATTTCTTTTGCTATTTTTCATATATAATATTTAAATACGTTTATTAAAATCAACAGAGAGGACTATTAAAGAATTTTAAGTTATCATTTTGTCATCATTATGCCATTTCCCGGGGGAAATGACATCATACTGCTAAAGTTGTAGCTGAATTGACGAGAAACATTCTAGTAGAACAATCCTTAGAGCTCAACATAATTGAACATTTATGGTTCGTTTGAGGAAAATATGTTGCGAGAGATATCCGCCACCCTCAGCATTGAAAGATTTAAAGACTATTTTAGCTGTAGAATGGATAAAATTCCTCTCGAAACAATTCAAACTTTGTATGAGCCGATCCCAGGAAGACTTCAAGTTGTAATATTGCCATAGGTTGTCTAACCTTTTATTGAAATAAATTTGCTTGGAATACTGTATTTAGATACAATTATGACGAGTATATATATATATATATATATATATATATATATATATATATATATATATATATATACCATAAATATGTTATAATATCACTACAAAAGTAGCCATTTTGTTTCGATACTATCAAGTGATAAATTCTATTTCCAGTTGGAAGGTTTTAAAAGGTTCAAGACTAGCCAAACCCCCTTAGTCGGGGAGGCGTTGTTACGTAGAGAGAATGGACTAATCAAAACAAAGCCATTTCTGATCTAAATAATACAAGAACAGACTCTAACATTCATTTGTTAGGGGCCTTAACAATAATATTTTATTAAAACAGAGATCAGCATATGCATGTATATATGTGGAAGTGCGGACATACGTGTATGTGGATATAAGTATAGGTGATTGTGCTAATATGTAGAGTTATATGGAGATACGTGTTCATGTGCCTGTGATTGGGCGTATAATGAATTTATGATCACTATCCAAGAATAGTTACCCTCTCTGACCTATATATATATATATATATATATATATATATATATGGTCAGAGAGGGTAACTATATATTGGCATAAATTTACGGAGTGCATTCTTACAGAGTCTAAGTAGTTATTATTATCATTATATATATATATATATATATATATATATAAAGTATACCTAGTGAGCCAACAAACCTCCCAAGGTTTGTTGGCTCCCTAGGTATAAGCGGAGGGTTTTTCGACGCGCATATACTGAGGAAAGCAGTAAACAACCGCTCCTAAAGAGATGGAATAATGAAAAAGTTCTCGGTAAAAAAATTAATGATCAATAGAGAAAAAGTGTACTTAACAAAAAGGGTTTAACACCAGGCTAACCGGGTTTATACCATCACTTGCAGCACAAAATGAAAAAAATACAGAAGCACTTGTATATTTGGCCTTGTGTTTTGGATTTCAAGGTAGAAACCCAGGTAGTCTTGTGTTAAACTTTACTTATTAAGTATAGTCGAATGTGGAATTTGATGAGAATGTGCGAGCAGAGCAGATGCCGTGAGGACTTCGAATTTTATATTTTGCCGTGCCGCCAATGGTCTTTGGAGAAGAACTTGCGGGCAGCTATGCGCTGCCTCATTCTCTCAGCAAACAACAGCTTAGCGTTATTCACGATCCTCATACACTCATAACGAACGGAAACAAATAGGTGCCTATTGTGGTCAGACGCATGACTCCGAAATAGCCTGAAATAGTGGTTCCTGTGGCTAATGGCGGCCGAACATTGAGGAGAGAACCAGGGAAAGAAATGAGGTTTGGGATGGAACTTCTTGATCGGTATGAATTCATCAAATATCAGCTTGCATCCGATCACCCTGCACAAATATATATATATATATATATATATATATATATATATATATATATATATATATATATATATTGTTTAATACTTAGTTTTTGGTACTAATAAGGTTAGATCAGTACACATTTGTATTAAAAAGTGTTCTATACAATGATATTGTAGAACTTTTGAATATTTTTCATTTTTAAACGAGTTATTACTCTACCTTGGTTTCCACCAAGAGTGGTTTCTTCAGGTGATTTTTAATAACTTATTAAAAATAATTAAAAATTATTAAAAATAATAATAATTTTTGTTATTAAAAATCGCCTGAAAAAACCACTCACGGTGGAAACCAAGGAAGCGAAATAACTCGTTTAAAAATGAATATATATATATATATATATATATATATATAATTATATGGTTATGTCAATTTTTCATTGCTACATGCAAATTTCTATGTTTCGAGATTAATTCTCATCATCAGACAATGCTGGTGTGGTTGTGCAGACGATTTACATAAAAAAAAAACTATATAATATTATATAATTATATTATATTAATACTCATTATATTGAGCACTGTTTATAATAAAATAAATGCCAGAGCACTCAAAATATGAAAAAAAAGTTGAGTCCTCTTCACTTGGAAATATATATATATATATATATAATCAGGAAACAAAAGTTAAATATTTCTACAAATCCATTGGTAATAATATATTTGGTGCCTCCGCTCCTCGTCAGACAAAATTGATACAAAAATGAATGTTTCAAATATATCTTGTCGAGATCAAGTGAATTAGAAAAAAGAAAAAAGAAAAAAAGAAATTTTAAAAAGAAGAGAAAAGAGAAGAAAAGTATAAGGGGAAAAGAAATTTAACTTAACATATTAGCGCTTAGTGCGTTGTGGTACAGTGGATATCGGCTCGGAACGAGAAACCGGGGCGCCGCGTTCGAATTCCAATTGGATCCATTGTATTCACTTACGCGCAAATAGCCTTGGGAAAGGTATTAATCTGTCTCTTCCTTCCCGTTAAGGGTTAAATAGCAGGAAAGATTGGGTTCTATAGACTTGGTCGGCAACCAGTCTACCCCAGAAAGCAATGGCAACCTACTGCGGGATAACTTCTGCCCAATCAGTCATGTCTCTTTCGAGACATGATCGCCGAAGCGTGTATCACGTAAGGCACTTGACTGAATATAATAGTTGGAAACATGATTAAGGCTTCTACTGATCATAAAGTGCGGGATAAGTTTTTTATTGTTATGAAATAATAAACTGATCCCCCACTAATTATTACTTAATAATACAATACATTTTTTCTGCCTCTAGCTATGAGTCAAATAACAGGACAGATTGGGTTCTATAGCCTTGGTCGGCAACCAGTCTACCGCAGAAAGCAATGGCAACCTACTGCGGGATAATCTTCTGCCCAGTCAGTCATGTCTCTTTCGAGACATGATCGCCCGAGCGTGTATCACGTATGGCACTTAACTGACTGACATTGGCGTCATCGTTATCTTATTCCTTATTTCTGACTGACTGACCCGTCAGTGAAACTATTGATATAATTATAAGGAATGTCTACAGTAATCTTTCATTGCCGCCACTCAAAATTAATCACAACATCTTAAGAAGAATCCTACTAGCTTGTACTACTGAAGTCACTTTTGTTGATCCAAACAACACTATATATATATATATATATATATATATATACAACGTGACGGAGTCTTCATGGGTTCAATGTTCGGTCCGACTTTTAGTAATTTCTATATGTCTAGACCTGTTAAAAAATCAACAATTACTGTGATTTCTTGTTGTCTTTCAATGATAGTACCATCACGCTTATCAGACGATACGAACGGATCCTACACAAAATAAATAGACAATTATATTATTCAATGAAACCTGTATAAATGAAAAAATGCTGCCAAAATACACACATTATATATATATATATGTATATATATTGTGATTTTGTTTTTACAACGGTTAATAAATTTCATTATATCACTACACAAAAATGTACATGTTTCTGAACAATACTGTCCTTCTTCAGGTGATATTTTTTTAAATAATTGTGAAAATGATTCATTTAAAAAATATAAAATGAATTAATGGTTATTTAGACAATTAGGTAGTGGTTGTTGGAGGAAGTTAAACAGTATGCTTGTCGGTATATCAATATTACTAAATCAAAAGTGAGAATTAGGTTGTTCTATGGATTTGAAAATTTGTATCTTGAAAGAAAACAATATAGAATAATATCAAAACAACATGACACTTTAACTTTGTCTGGGTAAGATACATACTAGGAACATACATTATTTACATAGGTAGACAATAATTTTAACAGCAGTTTGGATTTTATATATATATATATAGCCTTTGAGATTTGAAAAAGATATCACTCGACCGCTGGTGGAGAGCGTGGGAAAGTTTACTTGCCCCAAAATCACTTTTCTCGACCGACTCCATTTTCTTAATAGTCACCTTACGTAAATATAGCGTGAATCGCTGACGGAAAACAAAAAATGAAATTTTAATTAAAATTTCGAACATGTTAGAAAGGATTAAAAAAATTTTAAAAATTATAACAAAATTTGATCTTTCCTCTTAATAATAGCATAAAAATTTTGATGATAAAACTTTTATAAAACACCTTTTTAACATCATGATATGTTGTGTTTTTTTTTTATTTGTTTTGTTTTGTGGCAATTGAGTGGTTTCTTTTTTCTGTTTGACTAAAACCTCCATCTCATAGACGATAAAAATATAGCAAATCTGATTTTCTCAACGATTTTCTACAAAAAAAATTACTTACTGGTATAATTTGTTTTTCGGTGCTTGGTTAAAAAAAGTATGCGTATTTTTTTCTTTCTTTCAAATGTTCCTTTTTACTTTTCGTAAGCAATCTGTACGACTGAGACATTTTGCCTCCACTCTGGAAGCGTTAATTAAACGAATGTTTACACTTACCGGGATGATAAAAGCGGGACCAAAGAGTTCAATAATGTCATTATAGATCATTCTAAATAACTTGTGAATCTTAAATGGCATACTTTTCGGTTGAAAACGTTGGGTTGGGTTTTTTTTACATTTAACCGGGCACGTTTCTTTGCGAGATTTTTAAAGTCTATATATCCCGCTTCAAACATTTTTGCATAAGACTCTTTGTGCATTAATTTCTTGAAATGCATCTCTTAGCAATTTTTCAAATCACCAACACTTCTTGGTTTTAACTATAGACTTGTCTTTGAGTAGTCCCCAAAAGAAGAAACCAATTGGTGGAGGAGTGCTCAGCCAGATGAAATTGCTGTCCATTCTTCGACAAGTCTATTTCTTAAGATACTCACGGATTGCTTTTGAACAATGTGGATGGACACCATCTTGTTGAAAACAATGAACATCATTGTAATAATATATCATAGAAAGAGACTGAAGGCGAACTGCCAAGTCAGGTTCAAGAACTTCACCTCTCTTTTCCTGGTGCTCAGTATTATTTTCCTCCTCATTGCTCACATACTCGATCCATGATATCTGCAGCATCCTTCTGTAGAACCACATTTCAGTTGTTTCAAGTTTTTCTTTCATCTTCGATGATATTGTCCAGCATTCACTGCCATACTGAAGAACTGACATCACATAGCAATCCAGTACTCTTTTCTTTGTTTCTAGCGAAATTGTCCTGTTTCTGGAATGGGTCATTGCCTATGCCAAATCGGCTTCAGATCTCAGTGTTGCACTTTCCGTCCTCTGTTATAGTCAGTCAGTTAAAGTGCCATACGTGATACACGCTTGGGCGATCATGTCTCGAAAGAGACATGAATGACTGGGCAGGAAATTATCCCGCAGTAGGTTGCCATTGCTTTCTGCGGTAGACTGGTTGTCGACCAAGGCTATAGAACCCAATCTGTCTTGTTGTTTAACCCATAACTGGAAGGAAGAGACGGATTAATACCTTTCCTAAGGGTATTTGCGCGTAAGTGAATACAATGGATTCAACTGGAATTCGAACTCGGCTCCCTCTGTTATAACGCTTCCCAAATACTTAAATTTTTGTACTTGCTTGATCTTAGTATTCCTAACCTGTAATTGGTATTTTGGGCTCCCCCGTTTGCTGATGACCATACATTCGGTTTTCTTGAATTTTATTTGTCGTCCCTTTCTTTCAACTCTCTTCATTTACCTTTTTTAGGAGGTCTTGTAGTTTTCTTAAAGACTCAAAATTTTAAATTAGAGATCAGACTCCCAATTCCTGTCAAATTCGTTATATTCAGTTTGGACAAATTACGTCCCCCTATTCCTGGTGTCACTTAGCACGCATTTTTTTCTGTACCATCTCGCAACCCACCTCTTCAGGCCCTTCAAATATATTATCTAATTCTTTCCTCTGTCTCTTTTCCCCCTCTATCTGGCCTGTTAGTATCAGATTCTCCAAGCCCTCTTTCCTCATTGCATGCCCCAGAAGCTTCAGTTGTCTCATCCTGATACTTAATATTATTTTCTTTTCGTTACCACTCTTTCCAACACCCCATCATTGCTCACCGCTCGATTCATGATATCCGCAGCATCCTTCTGTAGAACCACATTCCAGTTGCTTCAAGTTTTTCTTCATCTTTGATGATATTGTCCAGCATTCACTGCCATATTGAGAACTGACATCACATAGCAATCCAGTACTCTCTTCTTTGTTTCTAGTGAAAGTTTCCTGTGTCTTAAACCTTCGCCTTCGGATCTCTGTGTCGCACTTTCCGTCTTCTGTTAGAACACTTTCCAGGTATTTAAATTTTTGTACCTGCTTGATTTTAGTATCTCCCACCTGCATTTGGCATTTTGGGCTGCTCTTTTCACTGATGACCATGCATTTGGTTTTCTTGCAGTTTATTTGTAGTGCTTTTTTTTTGTCACTCTCTTCAGCTACCTTCTGTAGGAGGTCCTGTAGTTTCCTTTCTGTGTCTGCAATCAGCACAAAGAAACTTGAAAGAAAAATGAATTTGCAGGAAATATGAAAGTTGCAAGGAAGATAAAGCTAAATAAAAATCATCTCAAAATATAAAACGAATATTTTAGTGAAAAATATTGCAGTTATTCATATTAATGATCACCCAGTCAGTCAGTTAAGTGCCATACGTGATACACGCTTGGGCCATCATGTCTCGAAAGAGACATGACTGACTCGGCAGAACATTATCCCGCAGTAGGTTGCCATTGCTTTCTGCGGTAGACTGGTTGTCTATAGAACCCAATCTGTTCTGTTATTTGACTCATAGCTAAAGGGAGAAAAAATGTATTGTATTATTAAGTAATAATTAGTGGGGGCTCAGTTTATTACTTCATCACAATAAAAAAATCGATCCCCACTTTATGCCCAGTAAAAGCTTTAATCAAGTTTTCAACTATTATATTCAGTCAGTCAGTCAAGTGCCATACGTGATACACGCTTGGGCGATCATGTCTCAAAAGAGACATGACTGACTGGGCAGAAGATTATCCCGAAGTAGGTTGCCATTGCTTTCTGCGGTAGACTGGTTGCCGACCAAGGCTACAGAACCCAATCTGTCCTATTATTTGACCCATAACTGGAAGGAAAAGATGGATTAATATCTTTCCCAAGGGTATTTGCGCGTAAGTGAATGCAATAAATTCAACTGGAAATCGAACTCGGTTCCCCAAGTTCTTGTTCCGAGCCGATATCCACTGTACCACAACGCACATCCTAGTACACCCAGTACAAAGCCCAATAGCCATTCGAGGTAGAGGTCTATTGTGAAGTGCAGTTCATGCGGTTATATAAAAAAGAAAACGGTTAACCCTATACTTGTGCAAGTTAAGACATATTTACCACATAGTTTTCTGGCTTCAAACTGTGTTAATCCAATTGAATAAAAGTGTGATTTGTGCGTTCTGATGAAATTACCTGAAAGAATAGATTCCAAAAAAGATCTTTTAAACTTTAAATTAGCAAATTTGGTTTTTGAAGCAAAAGGTAATAACACAAAACCAATTTAATTAACAAAGAGTTTATCTTAAATTCTGAAAATGTAGAATAAATAAAGAAATGGTGTATATATTTAAAATAAAATCAACTTTCTCTACGAATACAGGCGTTGTTTAAACTAGCGATCATGGCGAATTAACTGTTCTCTCTCTGTAATTACGATATACTCAGCATGTAATGGCTATATGGTCGTCAAACAAACACAAATGCACTAGCAATAGTGCCTGTAGTGGCATTTACCCGGGGGGGGGGGTTGAGTCGGATTCTTCTCGAGAAATTTCATGGGAAATTTTGGAGTTTATAAGCTGTTTCCGCAGTAGCTTGCTATTTCTTATTGCGATAGACTGGTTGCAAACCAAGGCTATAGAACCCAGTCTGTCCAGCTATTTACCCATAGCTGGGGGAAGAAGAAATGGGTTCATCTCTTTCCCAAAGAAATAAGCACGGAATGTACTTTGAAAAACAGTAGCCACTCTAGCGTGAACGCATCGCTCATTCAGTAAAAATGAATTGGAGCACTCTAGCTATTGGGCGCGTAATATGATATGCCTTAAAAAGACTGCCTTCTTCCACCGAACGCCCCGTGACCCAGATCAAATGGTAGCTTCCCCTATGTAAATAGGGGTCGCAAGTTCGAATCCTGCTGGATAGCACACATTTTCGTAATAAAATTTAT
Source organism: Ascarosepion bandense (assembly GCA_037127315.1). Classification (NCBI taxonomy): domain Eukaryota; kingdom Metazoa; phylum Mollusca; class Cephalopoda; order Sepiida; family Sepiidae; genus Ascarosepion; species Ascarosepion bandense. Next base: position 478,295 of record JBBBDQ010001115.1, read on the forward strand.
CGTAAAATAATCAAGCCGGTAGATATAAATATAAAATACTGTTTAATTAAAAACAGAATATCTACTTAAATACGAGTATCGGTAAAAATAATGTTCAAAATAATTCATTACAAATTGTCGGTTGCTTATAACCAAGTTTCGTTAAAATTCGTTAATTTCCGTAACATATCTATATATATATAAATTTATTTGTTTAAGCATTTATTTTTAATTGGTACTCATGTTTGAGTGGATACACTGTTTTTTATTCTTTTTTTTTTTATCAAACATTATGCTTCCGTACACCTACTGGCCTGAATAATCGAGAAATCTCGTTAGAAAAATATACCTCTCATTTTCTGAACAATATTTCTTGATTATTTGGACCGGTAGATATAAATAAATATATTGTTTAATTATAAAAGCCGAATATCTAGAAAATTACGAGTATCCATTAAATATAATGTTTAAACAAATTAATTAAAAATATATCGGAGTTAATCCATTTCGTAACGGATTTTGTAAAATATCGTAAACTAGCAGTATAGCCCGGTGTTGATCGGGTGTAATGAAAGCTTTAAAACTAATCCATGTTCCTCGAGCTCAGACTCTTTAGACGTTGGCACGAAAGACAAAAAAGAAATAGTTGTTTCCAGTTAAAGCGAAACAGTAGACTGAAAGAAAAATGAATGGATGTAAGTCAAATTTTGATTTCCTGCTATCGATATCAAATAAGTGTTTTTCGTCGTAAACTGAATTTTGAAGGCTAAATAAGTCCTCTGAGTAAATGGTATCATGGCTAAGACTAAGAACTACAATTCTACCTACTTAGAGCCAAACTCGAAGCAAAAACTAAAATAAAAGGGCTGAAAAAAATGCAGACATAGATGCAGATAAACAGACACACAAACAAACATCTTGCCTTTTATATATATATATATATTAATACAGGTTTCATTGAATAACATAGACAAGATCTGTCTATTTATTTTGTGTAAGATCCGTTCGTAAGATCTGATTAGCTTAATAGTGTTGTCATGGAAAGACGACAAGAAATCGCAATAATTGTTGATTTTTTTATCAGGTCTGAGCTTTCGGCTTACATAAGAACTTGTCTTTATTATTCAATGAAACCTGTATTAATGAAAAAATATTGCCAAAATACACAATATATATATATATATATATATATATATATATATTATCGATCTTCTGCACTATTGTAAGAACTGCAACCTTGAAACTTCTGAATGTCCTTTCTTATGTCTTTGTCTATGAGTGTCTCAAATTTGATTAAAAATCGGTCCACTCCTTCTATAACTCAATTTTTTCGATTATCGATTTCAGATATTTATCAGGGGTACCTCGACACAAAAGCTAGCTAAGAACACTCGCAGACGCTTATAATCCAACTGTGTAAATCTTGAAGAAAATCTGTTGAGCCGTTTTGGTGTCTATAGGTAACGGACACACACACCCACACAGACGCATACAGACACAGACAAAGTTCCATTTATAAATAAGATTATATATATATATATATATATATATATATATATATATATGTGTGTGTGTGTGTGTGTGTGTGTGTGTGTGTGTGTGTGTGTGTGTATATATATATATATATATATATATATATATATATATATACATACAGGGTGGTTTATATGTAGGTAAACAGTAGGTGGGATAAGTTTGTATATTATTCTAATAATTTTTTTTTTAATCATTTCACCCCAAGCAAGGCGTTAACGCCATTGATGCGCAGGGGGCTACGTAAGGGTAAAAAGAATGGAAAAGAGAAAGCTGGAAACCACATCCTAAACAGGAGACAAGGGATGAGCCTCTTCACCTGTTCAATAGACGTGGGTGGAGTGTGAACCGGGCGATAATCTAGTAAATTTTAGTAGTAAATAAAATTTTATATGTAATCTTTAAATAAATGTTATTATTTATTGTCGACCTACTTTTTGACCTCCTATGCATTTCTTTGCATACTTGTGCAGTGGATCTCGGCTCGGAACGTAAAAGCAGAGAGCCGAGTTCGAATTCCAGTTGAAGTCGTTGCATTCACGTACACACAAATGCCCTTTGGAAATGTATGAATCTGTCGCTTCTCCCTTCAGCTATGGGTTAAATAGCAGGACAGATTAGGTTCTGTAGCATTTGCTTGCAACCAGTCAACCGCTGAAATGAATGTCGACCTACTGCAGGATAATCTTCTGCCCAGTCAGCCGTGTCTCTTTCGGGACATGATCACCCGAGCGTGTATCATGTATGACCCTTAACTAACTGACACTTTCGTTTAGAGCATCCTTTTTTATGCGCAATCATTCTGTGGTGGAATGATTCTTCTTCTTCCTTTTTCTTCTGTGTGCCGTGTCCTTTCAGGACGTAGGCGATCATGGCCCTCCACATCTCCATAATTCTTATCACTCTCAATACATTTTCTCTTTTTATCCCACTCAATCTTCGATCCACCATCCATCTGTTGAAGTCTATCAAGTATGTCATGCGTTGATTCCCCTTGTCTCACTTCCCCTCTATCCGTCTCGTGAGCATCAGCTTCTCCAAGCCCTCCTTCCTCATAACATGCCCCAAAAATCCTCAACAGCCTTTTCCTGATGTTAAGTATCAGTTTCCTTCTCGTGAAACTCCAAAACCTCACTCCAACTCCAACTCCACTCCAAACCCTCACAGGCTCTGTCCATGGTATCCTCAGCATCCTTTTGTAGAACCACATTTCTGTTGCTTCAAGTGTTTCCTTCATCTTTGAGGAGATTGTCCAGCATTCGCTGTCATATTGAAGAACAGACATCACATAACAATCCATTATTTCTTTCTTTGTTCCCAGCGAAATTTTCTTGTCATTTAATACTTTACTTAGATTATTGGTCATGTTAATTCGTACTTTCCGTCCTCTGTTAGAATACTCCTCAGGTACTCATATTTCTGCACCTGTAATTAGCAATTTGGTGTTTGCAGTTTGGAGTTTGGTTTAATGGCATATCAACACCTCCGTGGGTTATTTAATGCCAAAAAAATGGGGTGTTAAAAAAGATTTTTTAAGGTTCAATTATAGTGAGAAAGTTGATTTAGTCAGATTTTGATGGAAAATTTATTTATTTATTTTTATTTCAGAAAACCGAAGATGTCTTCTAGTTTTGTATGAAAAATGTGTTGCTCGTAATTTGTTTTATTTTTCCTTCAAAAATGTATTATGGCAATAATTTTTTTTCTTTCAAAAATGTGTTATTAACTTGATAGTGTTGTCATGGAAAGACGACAAGAAATCGCAATAATTGTTGATTTTTTTATCACGTCTGACCTTTCGGCTTACATAAGAACTTGTCTATATTATTCAATGAAACCTGTATTAATTAAAAAATGCTGCCAAAATACACACAATATATATATATATATATATATATATATATATATATTATCGATTTTCTGCACTATTGTAAGAACTGCAACCTTGAAACTTCTGAATATCATTTCTTATGTCTTTGTCTATGAGTGTATCAAATTTTCTCTTTTTATCCCACTCAATCTCCGATCCACCAAAAATTTATATTTTTCTATAAAATCTTATTTTATGTATATATATATATATATATATATATATATATATATATATATATTTCTATAAAAGTTTTTATGCTTTCATCGTGTTTTGACTCTAGTTTGGGGGTTAACTATTTGCCCATAGCTAGAATCCCAACAGGTGCTACCACTACGGAACAACAGCAATCAAGAGGTGGTTCCATACTCCTCAATCAGAGACCTTGCTGCCGGATGCAGTTTACCGTCATACCCAGGACATAGCATTTTGGGCTCCTCTTTTACGGATTACTCTGCATTCAGCTGCTTTTTTAAAAATATTGTTTAATGTGGAAATCTTATAAGTAAGCATACAACCTATATTTTATTGATTGTTGTATGGGGTTCACTTTGACCTCGGATATCTTCGAACCAGTCGTACTCGGCAGTTGGATAGAAACATGAAGCACTGACTTCTAAAAACCTCGCTAATCAATCACGTCACGCGAATAATTTTATTATTACGTGTAAATAAATTGAATCAAGAAGGTTATCATGAAGCAGTACTTTCCTCCATTTGCGTGGCTCGCTGGGAAAAAAAAATCGATATTCACTTAGGAGCAAGGGAGGTGATCGGATTTTTCTAAGCCAAAACAAAGATTACGAGAAAAAGAAAAAAAAATAACTCACCCAAGATAGACTGCCGTCTTAAAAATATTTATGATTTAACATCGAAACTGTAACAAACATACTGAATCGTATAATTCCCAGACAAAAGATGTACTTGTTATCTGCTCGGTTACAATGGTGAATTACAAGATAAGTCTGCTGATTTAATGGAAGATATTAAGGGATTACCCCACAATCTATGCCAGAGAAAACACAGGTTGCATCAAACGGTATGAGGCCAGTATGGAAGTAACGGGTAAGGGCCCCTCGTCATTCGTGACACCTCGCTATCGACAATCACTTGCTATCCTGATGTAAGTTTTTTTACATGTAGGTGTATTGTCCCTACGCAAACCTCCTAATCATCCAAGTGAGGTAGACAGGTTGCCAACCAAGGCTATAGAAGCCAATCTGTCCTGCTATTTAATCCATAGCTGGAGGGAGAAGAAATGAATTGATACCTTTTCCAAGGATTTTTTTATAATCATATCGCCCCAAGCAAGGTATTATATTGCCACTGTTTTGCACGGGGTTACATAGAGGAAAGTTATGGGAAAGAATGACAGGTTATAAGGGATGTCAAGATTTGGGTAAGAGAAGGATGAGAATACTGATGAGAGTGGAGTGGATGGAGAAAAGAGCACGAGAGAGAGGATGCAGTTTAGTGAGATAGGAGATGACTATTGATTTACATTTAAATTCTTTGAGATTGTAGCTGTTGGGGAAGCAAGTAAATGGAAGGGAATTCCACAGGCGGAAAGTGCGAGAAAAGAAGCTGTTTGAGTAGAATTTGCGTTTACATTTTATTGGTTTCACAGTAAAAGGGTGAGACCTAATTGCTAATTTTTCAGACTGGAAAAACTTCCTGGCTCTGCACAGAGAACCGACCTTCTTACCAGCGGATTTAGCTATGGATTCTATAGAGTCATTCCACTTGAGATCTGTTGTGAGAGTTAAGCCGAGGATGCGCAGTGTTTTGCCTTCAGGGCGACTAGCCTGATCCATGCTAATAGTGGGTAGGAGCGATTTGCGCGTAATGAATGTTGAAATTCGAACTCGGCTCTCCGATTTCATATTCCGAGTCGATATTCACTGCACCACAACGCACATCCTACTCTATACTCTCTAGAGGTCTTCTTAATCTCATACATTGGTTAAGTGTCATACATGATACACGCTTGGGCGATCATGTCTCGAAACAAACATGCATAACTGACTGGTTACAGGATTTTTCCCTCAGTAGGTTGCCATTACTTTCTGCAGTAGACTAGTTGCCATCCAAGGATATAGAACCCAATCTGTTTTGCTATTTAATCCATAGCTGGAGTGGAAATTTGGTTTGGTTTAGTTTGATTGTTTTTATGGCATATCAACCTCGGCGGGTCATTTATTGCCAACTAAATTTTATTTATTGCTGGCAATACCTTCTTCTTTTTCAACAATTTATTGTTGTTTTTATGTAAGTTTTGTGTCTAGTAATACTTTTTCTTTTCGAATATCAAGATTTGTTGGGATTTACTTACTACCCTGTTTTTAACCCATAACTGGAGGGAAGGGACGGATTAATACCTTTCCCAAGAGTACCAGTGCTTAAGTGAATGAAGGGTATTCAACTGGAATTCGAACTCGGCTCGGCTCACCGATTTCTCTTTCCGAGCCGATATCCACTGCGCCACAATGCACATCCGTCACTAAACGCTTACAGCACCTGGTATTCCCAAGGTGTTACCCATCTACTGACCAGGCTCAACATTGCTTAACTTCGGTGATCGAGCGAGAATCTGTGTATTCAACGTGATATGGCCGTAAGCCCTGGAGTGAAAAGAGACGAATTAATACCTTTCCCAAAGGTATTTGAGCTTAAGTGAATGCAACTGGCATTCGAACCCATACCCACTGCACCACAACGCACATCCGCCTATATATATATATATATATATATATATATATATATATATATATATATATATATGGTAAAAATACAGGATAGCATTGGTAAATTATCCAGAAGGATCCTAGAAATATCGTTAAAATATTAAAACTGATCCAGTAGAGAGCTCAATGAACCAATTAACTTGCAAAGCGGATACTTATTATTTATCTGTAAATTCACGGTTGGGGGAATAGCCACTATAAACATGTCATTTTAAGACATGTCGTTTTGTTTAAATGGGGCTGTGAATGCATATCTTAAAATGACATGTTGAAAATTGCTAGTTCCCCTCTAAGTTTTATCTCTTAGTGTAAATACTGTAAATACTACCTCATCTCAGAAATATAGACAAATAGAATGATCTATTATTAAACGCCGTACAAATGGCAACAAAGACGAGGACAATAGTCCGAATAATGTAAATACTGTAAATACTACCTCATCTCAGAAATATAGACAAATAGAATGATCTATTATTAAACGCCGTACAAATGGCAACAAAGACGAGGACAATATTCCGAATAATGTAAATACTGTAAATACTACCTCATCTCAGAAATATAGACAAATAGAATGATCTATTATTAAACGCCGTACAAATGGCAACAAAGACGAGGACAATATTCCGAATAATGTAAATACTGTAAATACTACCTCATCTCAGAAATATAGACAAATAGAATGATCTATTATTAAACGCCGTACAAATGGCAACAAAGACGAGGACAATAGTCCGAATAATGTAAATACTGTAAATACTACCTCATCTCAGAAATATAGACAAATAGAATGATCTATTATTAAACCTCGTACAAATAGCAAGAAAGATGAAGACAATAGTCCGAATAATGTAAATACTTTCCATTCATGATTTTAACTTTAAGGTTTTTGTTCTCATTTTCTTTAAAGCTTCGTCATTCCTCACATGTAGAGTCCGTGATATTCTCGCCATCCTTCTGTGGAACCACATTTCTGTTGATTCAGGTGTCTTCTTCAAATTAAGGAGATTGTCCGGCACTCACCGCCATATAGAACAGGGATAGCCGAACCATAGCTCGCGAGCCACACGCGTCTCTTTCACTTTTAATATTTGCTTTGTAGAAATATTTTGGCTGAGCTTCTTTCTCATCCCAGTTATTATAAAATGTAAAGAAGAAAAAAATCTTTTTAATTATTTACTGCGTATGAACTGAGACCGCATGAGATTAAAATGTCATATTAATATTGTTACGAAGATGCATTTATCAAAACGATTTTCATAAAAGGAACTTTGTCTGTGTGTGTGTCTGTGTGTGTGTCCGTTACCTATAGACTCCGAAACGGCTGAATCGATTTTCTTGAAAATTTACACAGTTGTACTATAAGCGTCTGCGAGTGTTCTTAGCTAGGTTTTGTGTCGAGGTACCCCCGATAAATACCAAAAATCGATAATCAAAAAAATCGGATTATAGAAGGAGTGGTCCGATTTGAATCAAATTTGATACACTCATAGACAAAGACATAAGAAACGATATTCAGAAGTTTTAAGGTTGCAGTTCTTACAATAGTGCAGAAAATCGATAATATATATCTATAAAAGGTAAGATGTATATGTGTGTGTCTGTTTATCTGACTGTATGTCCCTTATACAAATCCACAATTTTTATCCGATTCTCACTAAACTTCACACAAATATTCCTTAGGCTGAGTCTGAGCTCCAGGACCATGGATTAGTTTTAAAGCTTTCATTACACCCGAGCAACGCCGGGCTATACTGCTAGTATAAAAATAATATTAATAATGTCTAAAAGGTTATAGTAAGGGATTCTATTGAGTCCTACTTGTTATTACAAAAAATTTTAATTCAAGAGATTTCGAGAAATATGCAAATTAGGTGTTAGCCCCTATAAAAATAGGTTTTGGGAAGAGAGTAGTTAGTTGTTAACAGGATTTACTGACATTATCAACTCCGGCCTGATTCGTAGATCTGTGCATCCATTCGAAAGAATCTCTAAGAAAAGTTGCCGACCAACTACAACCTGAATGAGAACCTAAATGATTAAATAGATATTTTTGATTCTTTCATTGACGAAACTGATAATTATTCTTTATATACACATTTGAGGATTTCCAAAATGTATAGCACTTAAACTACTTCGCTAGCTTAACTGGGTAAAGATAATTGACACCTTCCTTACCCTTCTCTCCCAGTAACACTAGCCAGTAGTAAACTATGTTTCTTGTTTTGAATGCAACAAAAATTGTATATTTGTAAATATTTTATTTGGTGTTTTTTGTAAATTAAATATTTTGTCTGTGATTTATCTCTGAGTTTTGATCATTCATTTTTTTTCTTTTGTTACAACTTAACACGTAACAATACTAATATCTTTGTAATAAAAACGTATGTGAAGATCTTGTGAAGATTTTGTTAATTTCTTGCCGCTCACCGATATCTAATTCAGCAATTTTGGCTGCCCCTGATAAACCTCCCCACCTAACAAACGGATGGTACAATAAACTGTCCATTTTGTAACCTTCAAGTGCATTTCGTAATACTATAAAAAAATTTTTTCAATAAAATGTAGATGTAAAAAACGTATGGGTTAATATGTGTGTTGTGGTGCAGTGGATATCGGCTAGGAACGAAAAATCAGAGAACCGAGTTCGAATTCCAGTTGAATTCATTGCATTCACTTTCACGCAAATACCATTGGGAAAGATATTAATTCGTCTCTTCCTTCCAGTTATGGGTTAAATAACAGGACAGATTGGGTTCTGTAGCCTTGGTTGGCAACCAGTCTACCGCAGAAAGCAATGGCAACCTACTGCGGGATAATGTTCTGCCCAGTCAGTCATGTCTCTTTCGAGACATGATCGCCCAAGCGTGTATCACGTATGGCACTTGACTGACTGACTGAATATAATAGTTGAAAACTTGATTAAAGTTTTTACTGGGCATAAAGTGGGGATCGATTTTTTTATTGTGATGAAGTAATAAACTGATCCCCCACTAATTATTACTTAATAATACAATACATTTTTTCTGCCTCTAGCTATGAGTCAAATAACAGAACAGATTGGGTTCTATAGACAACCAGTCTACCGCAGAAAGCAATGGCAACCTACTGCGGGATAATGTTCTGCCCAGTCAGTCATGTCTCTTTCGAGACATGATCGCCGAAGCGTGTATCACGTATGGCACTTAACTGACTGACTGATTGTGGCTCTCTAACAATTGCGTTTTATCGTGCATGACACTTACATTAAGCAAGTTCGTTTACACCTGCTATAAGATATGATGTAACTGAGAAAATTGATAAAAGGGATTGTTAGAGGTTTTTTTTTTGTTTTGTTAAAAATAAGATTATACTTTGTGCGTAAAGAAATTTGAAGAATTACACTTAGAAACAGATAATGATGTCTTTTTACTGGAAAAAGAATTCTAAGGATGAGAATAGGCTTATCGTCTGTTAATTTTATTAGATTACGTCTTCCTCAGATTCAACAGTGGCTTCAATGCGAGATATAAATTTGCCTTCATGTTAGGATCAAATGGTCATTGTTCCTAGTTGACATTACTCTGAATATGGAGGCTTTTTGCTCACGTCTTGCGTTCTTTTTGTTCATGACTTTTATATTCCAATCAAAATAATTTCCGTTTAAATTAAACTAGTGTATTTTGCCTACTGGAAATAGTGAATTTATTCATCAGATTTGCATTGATAGAAAGATGGGTAAGACAAGGATGTGTCTTTTCACCGGATCTGTTCAACTTGTACAGCCAGAATATTGTGAGGACTCTAAATGACATGCCGGGATTTGTTATTGGAAGCCACAACTTGAACAACATAAGGTATGCAGATGATACAGTGTTGATTGCAGACACGGAAAGTAAACTACAAGACCTCCTACAGAAGGTGGCGGTCGAGAGTGACAAAAAATGACTACAAATAAACTTTAAGAAAAATGAATGCATGGTCATCAGCAAAAGGTGCAACCCAAAATGCCAAATACAGGTGGGGGACACCAGAATCAAGCAAGTACAAAAATTTAAATACCTAGGAAATGTTCTAACAGGAGGTGAAAATGCGACACAGAGATCCGAAGGCGAATTGGCATGGCAAAGGACGCGTTCCAGAAGCTGATTAAAGTACTAACACACGGGAAAATTTCACTAGAAACAAAGAAAAGATTGCTGGATTTCTATGTGATGTCAGTTATTCAATACCGCAATGAATGCTGGATAATATCATCGAAAATAAGGACAAAACTGGAAGCAGCGGAAATGTGGTTCTACAGAAGGATGCTGCGGATATCGTTGACTGAGCATGCAAGCAACGATGAGGTGTTGGAAAGAATGGCAACAAAAAGGAAATTAATACTGATTAATACTGAGCTTCAGGAAGAGACAACTGAAGTTCCTGGGACACGCACTGAGGAAGGAGAACCTGATACTGACAGGCCAGATAGAAGGAAAAAGAGACAGAGGAAGGTAGCGGATAACATATTTGAAGGGCCTGATCAGGTGAATGACGGAACGGGGTCTCGATGTGCAAAAGGAACACACATACTAAGAGCCACAAGAGATAGGGAGACGTGGAGAACCATGATCGCCTACGTCCTGAAGGGTCAAGGTATATAGAAGAAGAAGAATTAACTTTTAATTAAAACTAAAATAAAATTTCAAGAAATCCTTTTCCTTTTTAAAAATTCAATTTAAATGTTACATATCGAAATTGACAGGAGGTACCAATAAATAAATATATAATAAAAAAAGTGCGACAAGCCGTAGAGTGTAGATTTATTTATTATTAAACCCAGACAGTTGCGTTATTAAGTGGTCATTGTTCCTAGTGTTGTATATCAATAAACAGACAAACACGCATATATATAAAAATATATCAAGTGATATTTTTATTAATGAACGATGGACCGTGTAGCCTAGTGAACAGAGAGTGAGAGCGCGCTTCTAAGGGTTGACGGGGGGGTCGTCTGTTGCTCCTCTCGTCTGGTCTGGCTCTCTCGTCTGCCTCTGTCTCTCTGCGTCGTCTGGTGAAATCCGTGCGCCGAGGTCTTTTTTATAATCTCCAAACCGGTACTTCCGGATTTTGCCTCGCCCACACACGCCCACGTAATTCTCAGAGACACCTGTTCTGTCTCCCTCTTGTAGCCATTTCCGCTACTGCCGGAAATAAGGCAAACAAACATCCGTTCCTTTCAACGACCGGAAAACACCCCCGCTTGCATCAGCCTTTCCTCGGGTGGGGCGAGATTGTTATATTACATTCCTCGCCCACCCATTTTCCAAAATGTTCACCTAAGAACATTTTAAGCGCAACACCCTCACTCTCCTCCCCATGCCACACAAGTCCGACAATTGTATAAAACATGTGTCGAAACAAACAAAACAACAACAAAAAAATAGGGGAGCCTACATCGGCAACCCAACAATGTTCGTATCCATCTTGAAAATTGTTCTACCAGCTCGATGTTTCATTGTTCTTTTTTTTTTCTTTCTTTTTTTCCTCCTCTTTTTTTTTTTTTCTTTTTTTTTTTTAATATCCATTTTCACAGAATTGGGCAAAGTTCTTAAAAATGTTCATTTTCTTTCTCGACTCTGTCCATAAGCGTAGACACCCCGATGTATAACCACGTGATTATAGGCGGTAATCGCGCCCCAGTTTCTAAACTAACATCGAGTAAATGACCTTTGACCAACACCATGCGTGCTTCTGCTCGAGTTTATTGTTACACATGTAACTTCATTTAATTTAATTTAATTTCAAACATACTATGTTTGAACACAGAAAAATGGCCATTATCTGCCGTACATATCATTCATAGTTTGACCGAGAAATGTTCAATAGAAAATGAAGAAAATTACCCTGATTCCAACGTTAATCCGCATGCAATTTACTTGTGGAGGATATTAATTTAGTCTAAAAAAAAATGGACCCGTAACTCGTAGTACCTTAGTTTGTACAATGCTTTCCATTCCCTGAACTACTTCCTCTGGATTCGAAACCAAGCATATCTGATTTGTTGACATCTCTCTGTTTAACGCAGAGATATTTGAGTGTTGAACACCCGTTGACCCCGGAGTACTATTCACAGCGGATAACTCAATTTCCTTTTCCGAAGCACTGTTGCTTCTTTCCCACTTAAAATCCGCTTCCTAGCTATTATTCCAAGGATTATCACAACGCCGACCACGCCAGCAATGACTCCTATCGTCAACTTCTTCGGGAGTTCTTCATCCTTCACTAAATCTTTCCATATCTATCTGTTCCAAGGTATTTACTAGTTTTCAGAAATTAATATATCTTCAAAAGATATTTCCCAAGTCACATAAATGAAAATTCACAGAGGATGTTGAATTGATGGGAACCTGCACAAAAGCATAATTCACAACCATAGAAATGTAAATCATTTTGTAGTGTACAGTCATTGAAAAGAATTCCAAAAAAAAAAAACCTAACACTGCACAACCCAACGAAAACATTGTTATCAACAAGTTAATCCAATTATCCACTCTAAAGAGTAGAAGAAACTTCCTTTACATGATTTTACATCTCACTTACTCAATAAAAGTCAGATTAATTAAGCAACATACCAGTAAACTCACTTCACATATATGGTAAAATATTAACAACAAAAATAAATCATTAACTCAGATGTTTTGTACTTACAGATAGGTAAATATTTCAACTTTCTTCCTCCCCGTCAACTTTAACACTCCTCTCCTCCCGCCAACTTTAACACTCCTGTCAACTTTAACACCCCCGTCAACTTTAACACCCCCGTCAACCCGTCAACCTATGCGCTACTCCCTACATGTAGTCTGTTTCACCCGCTCCGTTCTACCCTTCTTAATGTGTTTGACACCAACAATCCACATTTCTCAATGGCAAAAGTATGCATTTTTTTTCTAACTGGACTTATTATAAACACGAGCAGAGAACACACACACTATCAAATCAATGAGTCACTTACCTTGGCTGATTGTCTATAGTCACTTGGTCGCGCGGCTGCTACATATTTTCGTCCTCTTTTTTCTTTTTCTTCCTTCCTCGCTGTCGTCCGGTTGTTTACTATTTTCGTCTTCTATCCGGTAGTTTTAAGTCCGTTGAATTTTCAATCGTTGCCGTGGTAACTAGCTCGTATCAATCTGTTTTGTTGTTTCAAAACAGCAAGTCACTTAGGCACCAAATTACAAGTCTGTTGTATATCAATAAACAGACAAACACGCATATATATAAAAATATATCAAGTGATATTTTTATTAATGAACGATGGACCGTGTAGCCTAGTGAACAGAGAGTGAGAGCGCGCTTCTAAGGGTTGACGGGGGGGTCGTCTGTTGCTCCTCTCGTCTGGTCTGGCTCTCTCGTCTGCCTCTGTCTCTCTGCGTCGTCTGGTGAAATCCGTGCGCCGAGGTCTTTTTTATAATCTCCAAACCGGTACTTCCGGATTTTGCCTCGCCCACGCACGCCCACGTAATTCTCAGAGACACCTGTTCTGTCTGCCTCTTATAGCCATTTCCGCTACTGCCGGAAATAAGGTCAAACAAACATCCGTTCCTTTCAACGACCGGAAAACACCCCCGCTTGCATCAGCCTTTCCTCGGGTGGGACGAGATTGTTATATTACACTAGTTGACATTACAAAACGCGTGCTAAGAGCCACCGGGATAGGAAGACGTGGAAAGCTGTGATCGCCTACGTCCTGAAAGAAGAAGAAGAAGAAGAACATTCCGACTTCTTCTAAAATCCTTTAGGCATCCCCACTTTAGTTATTTTATCACCGACAAGATGTGACTTCCCTCTGTCTTTTCTACAAATATTTTAATGGCAACTACTCTGACAATTATTTCTTGCTGCCCAGCCACATAAATTTAAACGTCCTACTAGATTGGCATTTAGGTCCTAACCTTTTACTATTGAAATAGTTAAATATAACTCCTCTTCTACTCGAACAGTTTCTTTTTCCACACATCTCGCTTGATAGATTTCTTTCCGTTTACTTCTTCCCTGATAGCTACAGTCAGTGAGTTAAGTGCCATTACTTTCTGCGGTAGACTGGTTGCTAGCCAAGGCTATAGAAGCCAATCTGTCCTGTTATTTAACTCATAACTATAGGGAACTGACAGATTAATACCTTTCCCAAGAGTATTTGCGCGTAAATGAATGCGGGGAATTCAAGTAAAATTCGAACTCGGCTCCCGATTTCTCGTTCCAAGCCGATATCCACTGCACCACAACGCACTTCCCTATCGCTACTAATTTAATTACAACGTCAGTTGTGATGTTCTATCTCTTTAAATCTCATCCACCTACCACCTGTCATCCTTACTTCGGCATCTCAACTTCAACTTCGGCGTCTCCTGAACTCTATTTTTTGTCTTTCTCTGAATCCCCCTTCAGCACCTGTGGTAGTAATGCCTTGCTTGAGGTTAAAGGATTTCAAAAAAAGAAGATATTTACATTTTTGTATTTGTTTTAGTTTGGTGTCTACAAAAACTCTGCTGCAAGACGCACCTCAGTGCTAATCCGTATATCTCGCACCTGCTTATCTCTGGGATTCATGTCATAGCCGTTGTGAGTCGTTGCAGTATTGTTCAAATTAAACAAGACTCTAATCTCGTCACTTCTTTCTTCTTTTTTCTCTCATTCTTCTTCAAGTTCTTTTTCTATTCACTTCAGTTCTTCTTTCTTTCTTTTTTTCTTCTTCTTCCTTTCTCTATTCTCTTTAATTCACATCGTTATTATAATTATTACAAGCATCATAACCCGGCGTTGCCCGTCCAACTCAGAACATTTTAGTAATAGAACTCGGTTATATAAAAAAAAATTGTTGTTTAAAAATTGTTCAAAAATTCCATTAAAAAATCTATTTTCTTTTGTTTTGCGTAAACGTGAGTTGATGTTTTGTGTGACATTGTAAACAACATTGCGTTTATTTTTGTTTCAAAAGTATGGGGGAAAATGTTTGCATTTTGTGTTGACTAAATGAATTTAACATGAAAATAAAAATTATTTATTTTGTTTTACTGAAATTAGAAATATAAAAACTATTACGCTCTCAGTTCAGAAATTTTCGAAGAGTATTTAAAAATGTAGAAATATAAAAACTATTACGCTTTCAATTTAAAAATTTTCGAAGAATATTTAAAAATGTAGACATTTAATTTTATTGGAAAAAAAAACATTAAATATAAAGGCCTATTTTTTTAAATTAAAAATATTTTAGTCGCGTTTGACACGTGTGATTTGATTTCTGTGACGTAATCTAGCAACCATCTTAGATCTTAGATGTTTTACGGAGCAAATGTAAACAATCGGCTCCATTGGCCAAAAAGTGCAAAAGGGAAAATTGTTGAACTTAAACTCAAAAGGTATGTGTCGATCTGACTTCCCTGTAGATATGTGTCCCTAACAAGTTTGAATGGCGTAGCTTAAAAAATGTAGGCGTGCATAGGAAACAGTCCCACACAGAGACTCACAGATTGACTTATATATATATATAGATTACTAGCTGAATCTGTGGAATTTCCACGGAAGGGTAATAATGATTTCCTGGAAAATTTTTACTTTCTCATACTATAAATGATAGCAACGTCTTCAACGACCCTCTGGCCATTGACGAGAGAGCCGACTCCGGGGTTGGGTTTTTACTTTATCTTTCTTCTCCATAATTGCTCATTATTTCGTTTTCACTTACTTACGTTAGAGATCTTTTCTTTGAGACAACACTTTTTAAAATAGGAAAGAGATCAATTCTAAATTATCAGAATTTATTTCTGACAATAGTCATCATCATATAATAATTCTGCTTGTTCCTTCCTTAGTTACCAAATTTAAAAAGGAAGAGATTTTGAAAGAGAAAATGCTTTTTTATTACTGAAAAATCATGGCTCATGTGTCCGTTATAAACAGAAAAAACCAACTGAGTAATGGCCAAGGGTGGAGAGTCCAGAAATTTCGTTACTAGATCGCGAGATACGACAACAAACCTATCTATTTTTACTATATTGTACAGTACATACACATATACGCACACACAATTACTGCCACAACTACCAGCTTAAGCTGCTACTGCTACGGTAATGCTATAGGCTCTCATCTCATCCTATTGGCAATAAATACTAAAAAATAAAAAAATAGTATGAAATGCATCATTTTTTATAATACTGGGGTTGCCTAATAATTATATATATTATTCAACTTTTCCATTAGAACATGTAAATAACTAGAACAACATTATACATTTTGTTTCGATATTGAAAAAACATTTTAACTGATAAGACATAAACGTTTTCAACATATATATATATATATATATATATATATATATATATATATAGGGTTAAGGTATGCTATATTTATGGATTAAAGTGCTCATTACCAGCGATAGAGCGTATGTAAATATAATATATTGAAATCAACACCCAGAGGCAACAGTTTGTTTCATCCTAAACGCAGTCGTTAAGTCACGTGCGCTGTAATATATATATATATATATATATATATATATATATATATATAGTCATCCGCAAACACATCTGTTTCGCTGTATCACAGCTCATCAGTACGTTTGACAT